>JAVKPL010015799.1:0-127713 GCA_032173675.1 Gastrolobium villosum
ATGTCACTACAAAATGCAAGCTTTGCTGTTGACAAATATAAAATTCCCATTACAGGTCCAGTTGAGGTGAAAAGATAGCACGAAAATCCTCCCCACTGCAACATCAGCCAAACTAGGACAATGTTCCATGGAAACTTAACAGGGCTAATAAAATAAAAAGTGATGGTTCAATCGGCTAGGATCACCTAGCACTGTGGGCTGGAAATGCTGCAGTCTGTAATCCCTCCACTGTCAGGAGCCGGGGGTGTACGCTGCTCTGTGAAACCAGCCTCACGCGGTGTCCCCCAGTCTAGGAACCAAGAGACCTGAGCCTTCGCTCAAGACCCATAGCTCAACTCTCAACTTGGAGCGGGCAGACCAGCATGGCGCATCATCCGACCCAACCAAGCAATACCAGAACCGTGTTCCATCACCTTTGATGCCCCACTTGGGTTACAAGCTGGAGCTACCCAACTCGGCGAACCGACAAGCCTGTCAGAGGATATATATAGTCCAATTCATGTCACATCCTTACCAATGTGGGACTTACAACTGCCATGAAAAAAAATAAAGGTGGTGTAGTCTAAGTTGGAATGTCGTCTGTTCCAAGAGTTTACTTGATCCTCCCCTTTCTCCGTGTTATAACACTGTTAACGCAAAATTGTTGCAGTTGATGCAATGATTTTCCACTTATAAGCAAATTATCTTTACTCGATAATTTGAGAGCGTGCAAGGAAAAAAACGTTGGAAATGCATCCTACACATTCGAATTTGAAGTAGCAGAATGTGATACTGATGGAGTTGAAACTTGAATCAGTGTCTTCAGGTATCCCGAATGAATGATTCTATGGCCTGATTGGCCTCCATGGTTATGAAAAATAGTGTGCTAGAAACCAGCTGTAGTTTTTCACTTAAATAAAGAGAAATTGCGGTCAGGCAGTGCTCTAACATGATTCTAGCCAAAGACATTTTCAAGAAAGAGACCTACAAACCGGAATCCAAGCTGAAAAATTGATACTGTTGGACCCATACAACAATTCAGACATATGGATAAGTGATTCTTTTATTGTTCACCTTTCAACTCCAAAACAAACGCCTTAATTTGCTTAAGGAGTGTATGTATACAACTGTATTAGTCTTTGACAATGAAACTGCTAGATCCATAGAACATTTCAAACATATTCAAGCTAAATTTAAAGCACATATTGTAAAAATTTAGAAACAGAAAAAAAAAAAAGGATTGTTTTTCTTTTTCTTGGTGAACAAAGAAAGATTCTTATCAGAATCAAGTGGATTAAGTACACAAAGTGGTCTGACACCACACCTCAACCCAAAACCTTAAGGTATTGGGTTCATTGGTACTTCCACTTATATACACTTGACTCAGCCCATTAGCAACCACTCATTACACTTGAATATCCTAACAATTCTAATATTATAATTGAACAAAGAGATTTCGGTATCTATATAACGTTAAGCAATAGGCACATACTGTATAGAAGAATTTATGTTACAATTTTTGTTTGGTCAGATCTGTCTATGTGTTTTTCAAAAGTGGGAATGATATGTACTGCAATGAGAACTCAACATACTATGTTAAAAACATTCGTGAGAAATGAGAAACGGTATATGAATAATACGAAGAACAACATAATATAACAGGCATAATAATGGGATTGTGATGATTTGGTGAAGTGGGTTTGATCAGCACTGGTATTTTTTGGTTCTATATATGTTGATGTTGATGCTTGTGAGTTGTGACACCATAACAAGGCAACGCAAGGAATATAGTTAAAGAAAAAGTGATAAATGATGATTCAGTGTCTGAGAAAATAGTTGAATTGTAATTTTTAAGGATGAAATGAAGAAAGGACTTCAGTTCTCGTTAATCTAGCCCACATATACATTCTGGGCTTAAGAATTCCATGATTCGTCCAAATTGTTAAAACTCAATACCGGTAAAATGCTTCTTCATTCTTTACATGTTTCTCTCATAGGTATATTTATACAAAGTAAATAATAACAAGGGTTTTATATTTCTCATATTAAATGAGAATTGAAATCTCATGTTGTAGTGATAAAAAACATGCGGGACCCATGTGTTAGAAAAAATTAGATGTAGGACCCATGTCAGCACGGAAATCGAAGGGTGTGTAAAAAAGTTTGAATTCTCATGTTAAATGAGAAATATAAAACCCTAATAACAAACTAACAAATTCCTAGATCATAATATACAGGATTGTAACAACTCAGAGCCTATTTGCTCTGAAACAAAATTCCTAAAAATAACTCGGTTAGGATTCTAGAGAATACAACAGTATTTTAAACTCAAATTTTGAATTTAATTTTCTGTTTCAACACTTCCCCTCAAGTTGGTGCGTGTATATCCAACATGTCCAACTTGCAAAGTATACTTCCATGTGCTTTAATAGAGAGTGCTTTAGTTAGGTCATCTACCAGCTGATTTTCAGATTTGATGAAAAGAATATTAATAATTTTTTGATCCACCTTCTCCTTTATGAAATGTCTGTCAACTTCTACATGCTTGGTTCTATCATGTTGAACCGGATTTTGTGTAATTTCAATGGCAGCCTTATTGTCACAGTAAAGATTCATAGGGCAGTCATTTCCTAATTTTAAATCTTTAAGGACATTCTTAATCCACAGAAGTTCACAAATGCCATGTGACATACCTCTAAACTCAGCTTCGACACTTGATCTGGAAACCACCTTTTGCTTTCTGCTCCTCCATGTGACTAGATTCCCATCAACAAAGGTTAAATAACCCGAGGTAGACTGCCATGTAGTCTGGTCTCCTGCCCAGTCAGAGTTAGTATATCCTTCTATGCCTTCTATTTTATTTTTCGAAAAAAGAAGACCTCTTTCCAGGTGATCCTTTTAAGTATCTCACAATTCTAAAGGTAGCCTTCATGTGTTCTTCACTAGGAGAGTGCATAAACCTGCTCACTAATCCTACTGCATAACAGATATCTGGTCTTGTATGAGATAAGTAGATAAGTTTACCCACTAGCCTCTGGTACTTGCTAATATAAGTTCCAATCTGATCTGGGTAAATACCCAGCTTGTGATTTACTTATATTGGCGTGTCAGCTGGTTTGCAAGCTAGCATTCCAGTCTCAGATAACAAGTCTAACATGTATTTCCTATGTGATAATGTTATTCCTTGTTCAGATCTCGTGACTTCAATGCCCAAGAACTACTTCAGTTGACCCAAATCTTTCATATCAAATTCAGTGGCTAAGTGTTGTGCAAGAGATTTCATCCCCTCCTCATCGTCTCCAGTCAAGATCATATCATCTACATAAACTCTGAGTATATCCATATTTTTTCATTGCTTGAGAAAGTCTCCTAAACCAAGCCCTTGGTGACTGCTTTAGACCATACAGTGTCTTTTTTAACTTGCACATTGCATTCTCCTTTGAAGAAGAGAGCTTCACTCCAGGTGGCACATCCATATAAACTTCCTCTTCCAATTCGCCATTCAAAAAAGCATTTTATACATCAAATTGCCTTAATTTCTAGTCTCTGTTTGCAGCCAAGGAAATCAGAATCTGGATTGTGTTTAACTTGGCAAAGGGAGCAAAAGTCTCTTGGTAATCCACACCATACTTCTGGGTATAGCCCTTAGCCACTAATCTTGCCTTGAATCTATCAATATTCCCATCAGTTCTTAATTTTACATTGAAGACCCACTTGCATCCAATTGCTTTCTTGTCTTTTGGTGGTTGCACTAGTTCCCAGATGTTATTTTTCTGAAGTGCTTCCATTTCTACTTCCATGGCAGCTTTCCACTTCGGATTATCCAACACTTCCTGCACACTATTCGGCATACATACACTAGACAATTGATTAATGGTTAGAGCACGTGATTCAGAGAGGTTTTGAGTAGATACATAGTTACTAATTGGGTATTTGGTTTTGACTTTTGGATCTGGTTCATAAAAGGACTTTGGTATACCTTTATTGGTCCGGACATACCTTCTAATACGAATGGGAGAATTCTGAGATGTAGGAGTTATGGATAAATCAGTTTGTATATCACTAACCTGTTCAATTTGTGTTTCATAGTGCTGTGGGGATGAGATCCGAGGTGTAGGAATCAGACATGAAGCTTCAGGATGTGGAGAAATATTTGTGGAGTTAGGAGATGGAGTAGAGGCAACACTTGATGACGGAGAAGGAGCAGCAACCGTGAGCTGGTCTTGGAGACAAGTTTCTGCTTCTCCAAAATGATCTAGGACAGTCTCCCCCTTAGAAGAAGAAATGGAGTCTCCCCCTGAATAATATGGTGTAGATTCATAGAAAGAAATTTCCAAAGAAATATGCATTTTATGGGAAATGGGATCAAAACACCTATATCCTTTTTGTGAATCACAGTAACCTACAAATATACATTTTTTTGCATTAGGATCAAGTTTAGACCTAAGGGTTTTGGGAACATGGACATAGGAGGTGCAACCAAAAACTCTAAGTTCAAGGTTTGTGACATGAGGAAGAGAAAAATGGGATTCAAGGACTTGTTGTGGGGTTTTGAAATCAAGAGCACGAGAAGAAGTTTGATTCAAAAGATAAGCAGCGAAAACCACAGCCTCCTCCCAATAACAGGGGGGAACATTCATTTCAAAGAGAGAGGCTCTAACAATTTTCAAAAGTTGATGGTTACGCCTCTCAGCCAGACCATTTTGTTGGGGTGTATACGGACAAGAAGTTTGGTGTTTTATGCCATGGGATGATAAAAAATTAGAGAATAAATTGTTCATGTATTCTGAGCCATTATCAGATTGAAAAATGTGGATGGCAGAAGAATATTAGTTGAATACCATAGCATAAAATTTTTTAAATGCAGAAAAAACTTCGTTTTTATATTTGAGTAAAGTAATCCAGACCATACGAGTGCATTCATCAATAAAGGAGACATAATAATACGATTTAGAAAAAGAAGAAACTTAGAAGGTCCCTGTACATCAGAATGTATTACTTAAATGTTCCTCTAAGAGGTATATTTATACAAAGTAAATAATAACAAACTAACAAATTCCTAGGATCAGAATATACAGGATTGTAACAACTCAGAGCCTATTTGCTCTTGGGGAAGGATATTGTAACAACCAAGTTGTGTTACTACCAATCAATCTCACCGTTAGATCGCTTATGTTGATCCAACGACTATATTTGTTTCCATCTTTGTATAGTTATGATTCCCCATATTTAAAGTGGAAGCATTAAATATGAGAAATAATAACCATACAAAGGTGAAAATAAATATAAAGTATTAAATTTGGGAAATCATGACCATACAAAGATGGAAATAAATATAACTGTTGAATCAAGATAATTGATCTTATGATGAGATTGATTGGTAATAACATTGATAGTAACACAACTTGGTTATTACAATATCCTTTCTCTTTGCTGTGAAACAAAATTCCTAAAAATAACTCAGTTAGGATTCTAGAGAATACAACATTATTTCAAATTCAAATTTTCAATTTAATTTTCTGTTTCAACATAAATTCCTTAAAGTCTATTAAAGTGTCGATTCGTTCTTGGGCTTTGATATTAAAAAAGCTAGGTCCAGAAAAGAGGGTAGGTGAGGAACTGGAAATCATGTTCTCTTTCTATGTTTTATGAAAATTGATAATAAGAAGAGGTTAATATAGATAATTTATCTACATTGAGTTTAAAATGATGTTATTTTGGGATGGAAATTAAGATATTTTTATAATTATATTTTTTTTTTCAGGATTATAATAGTCTTTTTTATTATAATTTTTAAATTTATCAACCCAAAACGACGTCATTTGCTTAAAGCCTAATAAGAATAGGTAAAAGTATGTTTGATTGTTAGTATGAAGTGAAATTTGTATTTTAAAGGAGACATCATTTTCTTAAATGAAGGAATAATATTCTTAGGAAAAAAGTGTTTCTGCAGTTACTGCAGATAAGTTATCTGCATTTATTCTCAAAACGACGTCATTTTGGTATTGAAATCTTAAAAGATTATAAATATAAAGACTATTATAACCCTGAAATAAATTAAAATTACAAAAACACCATGATTTCCGCCCAAAACGATGTCGTATTGAACCTGCAGAAAAAGCGAATCCATATTCTTATTAGATTTTATCAACAAAAGAAGAGGAAGTGTATCACTTAGTTAATAGTTACTGTTAGTAGTTAGTTATTGTCAGTTAATGTTAGTTAATGAATTCTTGTTTTCTATCATTTCTTTCTTTACTGATATAAGTATGAGTACTTGTAATTGATTTCTATCATGTTAGTATTTCTATCTCACGAGGTGATTATATATACCAAGTTACAAACAAAACTGGAGGTTGCATGTTATTGAGTTCTTAGTTTTTTTCTTTCTTTTTCTTTTTGTGAGGAGTTCCTAGCTTTTGGTTTATCTCATTATGTCCTTGGTTTAAGCATCTTCTCAGCAAAGGCCAATCAGTTTTCAACTTCAAATGAGAATTATAAAACCGTAAATTAAAAAAAAAAAAAACTTTTATTTTATAAGCTGTTGAACTCATATATATGCTCAGTGTTAGGATCGGTAAAATCGACGAAAGGAATTAAATAATTAACTATGTAAATTTTATAAATTTCAAGTTATGAAATAATAATAAAAACTTCAATTTACAATTTGAATAAGTTACAAAGAATAAATTTTATCGATAATTAATTTACTGAGGACATTTTATAATATTTTCATGATCTTTAAAATTAGGAATGCCTGAGTATGTTATATTTGATCGCATGCACGTTGATGTATGTTCGTAGGTTGGAAAAGAACAACGTCCATCTTCCTAATGAGATTCATGATGAACATGGGGATTTGATTTCTATTTGTTGTTGCGATTGTCCCCATATCTTGTAATCTCCTTATAAATAGTGTAAAAGATTAATGAGATGGAGTTAAATCTATAATGCTTAATTTATTCGCCCATACTGATATATGACAAAAAGATGATGTTCCCATATAATACGAACACAAAAAATTAAGAAGGGATATGATGGTATTGAGGAAGTCTGAACTCAAATGGCTTTACTAAGGAAGCCTGTTCTCTTGCACAAGTGTCTCTTGGAATAACTTTTCTAATCTTAATCTAATATTTTTATTCAAATACTTGAAGGTTTAAATAGATAATACAAGACAAATTTAAAATAACTATCCACTAACACTAAATAGATTCCACTGATAGCCATGACCTATTCTTTAGAAAAGTTAAAATTCAAATAACTACCCACTACTTAAACAACCCAACAATTCAGAAAATATTAAAATTACAAAATAAAAAAACGTAATATTCTCTCCCCTAAAAATTACTCTGTTCTCAGGAGTAAATTTAACAACAAGTAATTGAATCAACAAGGAGATTGAATCAACAAGGAGAATCAACGGTAATGGAAACCTCTGAACCCAACAAAGATGGTGTTGGTGTTGGTGTTGGTGTTGGTGTTGGAAAGAAAGGTGAGAGTGTTCCCTTTGTGGGGCTTGGGGACCTTTTTAGATTTGCTGATGGGTTGGATTACATTCTCATGGCAATTGGAACCGTTGGAGCAATAGTACCCAATTGGTGTTGGTATCTCTCTTCTTTCTTCTGATTCCATCTAACGCTTGCGGCATTACCTTAATTAAATGTTATGGGTAAAAGCTTTGATTTTGATAATGATATGGCTTCGACCCATTTGTTTTTTTTAGCCAAAATATGATGACCCATTTCATAAAATAATATATTACAGATTATTGCTGCTTAGAAGCTTCTGATAGCCCTTGATGACTTTTGTTGCGGTGTTTCATGCTGGTTATGTATGTGATAATTGAGAGATAGAGACAGATTATGTACTTTTTTTGATAATTTAGGTGTAAGGGTTCCGTTCACATGGATAATTTACATTAGTTCTCAAGCAGCTTCCGCCACAGCTTGTATATTTACATCAATTCTTATTTTATTTTCCTTTTATCTTGCGGAGAAAGAAGTGCAATTTACCGGGTACACCCCTCCCTATCTGGTATTTTTTGAAATTTTTTATCTATCCGGATAAGCTTGATGGTCAGGTCAATGGTCAAATAGGGACAAATTAGTGTTATGTTTTTTAGAATGGTTAAAATGTTGAAATAATTTATAATGAAAGGTCTAATTATTAATAAAGAATTATATGGTCAAAACGTTAGAGAAATATACCCTTTTTCTTTTTTAATCGGACTAGATTCTAGATTGTTGAGTTGAATGTTGTTATGGAGACTGAGACAGGGTTGTTGGGTTGATGAGTGACGAGTTCGAAGAATGGGCCAAGATGGGCCCTACCTGATCCCAAATGTTAATCATCAATAGTACAGAAGATGGGCCTTGAGAAGGTTTGATCTTATCTTATTCTGATCAACTTCAGGTATAATTTAGGCCCACCATGTCAGGGCCATTAAATACATCTCCTTCAAGTGGGCCAGGCTTCCTCTAAAAAAACAAGTGGGGACCATACAAACAAGACTTCATAAAACCTTTTGGTGTGTAGAGAACAAAAAAAACTTTTCCCTCACTGTCTCTCTGCAGGATACACTGGGCTTCTTCTGGAATGTGAAATGAAAGAAATGGCTAATTAGTTGAATAGCTAACATAATTTAGATTACAGATTTTATTTTGATGTATTTGATGTTACTAGTTTGATCACTGTCACATCCTTATTCCCTAAATCTGCATGTCTTCGATTTAACTTTTAAATGAAATAAAAAAAAAAAAAAACCAAGAAACGAAGTAAAGGAATAAAAAAAGAAAAAACAATAAAGTTGAGTTCTTCGGCTCTCAATCATATCATTGAACCGCAGATCCTCAGCCTAAATCAGATAATTCAATCAATAAAAGATTGTTTTGGCTTCCTAAACATGGAAACCTCAAAAATTTATTTTATTTTATTTTTTTGCCAAATGTCTCATTTTACAGTGGTGCAAATAAATTTGTATCTAGATATGTTTTTGTATTGGTTACCTTTGGTCCGGTCTGAGTTTGAGTTTGATGTTAGATGTTAAAATCAGAAAAATGAACAAAATAATGAAGATGAAATTAGCAATGTGTATGTGTGTATGTGATAATGATTGAATAATCGGATCCCATCGAGCTTGTCAGTTCCATAAAAAAAATTGATGAATCAATTAGGTATTTGATTTATTTATTCCAAAAAACTGAGTCTATAAAATTGGTCTAAGAAAAAATTGGCCTATCTAATCGCATTTAAAATATTATTTTTAAGTATAATTCTTATTGTTATGAACTTAAGAATATTTTTATCTTATGTTATTATAAATTAATATATTAGTTTATTATTTAATATATTAAAATTAAAAAATACATATTTAATGAGAAATTTAGTTTTAAAAACACGTGTGTGATGCTAGGCTACGAATTTGACAAAAATATCCCATTTAGTCCTGGACTTTTCCATTGAAACATTTACTTCTTTTTTTAACAATTCTTTCGTAATATTGCATTATGTTCTTTCAGTAATTGTATCACTAAAAATAATCTTAATTTAGACTATCCAAATAAAATTAAAAAGTCTTTTAAATTAGTTTTTATAATGATAAAGTTTGAGGTTGTAATGAACAAAAATAGCAGTTAAAGTCTTTCTTAACCATGGATGATAGACAAAAAACAGAGCACACAATTACATAATGTAATGACCATGTGAAGAGAATGGTTATTCTGAGTTTCCTACTATCAGTTTAATCACTCTCATACTAGTATAGCTCATTACGTTTATTACTAGAAGAATTCAGGAAACATAGAGAAACACGATATAAGAAACAAGGCAAAAACTAACCCTCCACATATTAACCCTCCACATATTTTGAGCCTTGATTTTAAATTTCAAAATGCTATTAGTAAGCATGTGGGATACCTTCTTCTCTTAAAAATAATGCTTATATGCCAGGAAACCCAATAAACTGAAACTTGGCAACTGACCAAATCTCATTGGAGAAGTGAAAATGTCTAACTGAATTGCCCTGTTGTTTGGAATTAAAGCATTTGATGAAGTTATTTTCTAATTATTTCAATTCAGCAAGAAAAAATTCACACATAACAAATAATCATACAAAAAGGGCAAAGACAGATAAGAGTTGAATGTCACTACAAAATGCAAGCTTTGCTGATGACAAATATAAAATTCCCATTACAGGTCCAGATTGAGGTGAAGAGATAGCACGAAAATCCTCCCACACTGCAGCATCAGCCAAACTAGGACAATGTTCCAAGGAATCTCAACAAGGCTAACTAATAAAATAAAAAGTGATGGTTCAAGCGGCTAGGATCACCTGGCATTTGTGGGCTGGAAATGCTGCAGTCTGTAATCCCTCCACTGTCAGGAGCCGGGGGTGCACGCTGCTCTGTGAAACCAGCCTCACGCGGTTTCCCCCAGTCTAGGAGCCAAGAGACCTGAGCCTTCGCTCAAGACCCATAGCTCAACTCTCAACTTGGAGCGGGCAGACCAGCATGGCGCATCATCCGACCGAACCAAGCGATACCAGAACCGTGTTCCATCACCTTTGTTGCCCCCACTTGGGTTACAAGCTGGAGCTACCCAACTCGGCGAACTGAAAAGCCTGTCAGACGATTTATATAGACCAATTTGTGTCACATCCTTAACAATGTGGGACTTACAACTGCCATGAAAAAAAATAAAGGTGGTGTAGTCTAAGTTGGAATGTGGTCTGTTCCAAGAGTTTACTTGATCCTCCCCTTTCTCCGTGTTATAACACTGTTAACACTAAATTGTTGCAGTTGATGCAATGATTTTCCGCTTATAAGTAAATTATCTTTACTCGATAATTTGAGAGCGTGCAAGGAAAAAAACGTTGGAAATGCATCCTACACATTCGAATTTGAAGTAGCAGAATGTGATACTAATGGAGTTGAAACTTGAATCAGTGTCTTCAGGTATCCCGAATGAATGATTCTATGGCCTGATTGGCCTCCATGGTTATGAAAAATAGTGTGCTAGAAATTAACCAGCTGTAGTTTTGCACTTAAATAAAGGAAAAATGCGGTCAGGCAGTGCTCTAACATGATTCTAGCCAAAGACATTTTCAAGAGAGAGACCTTCAAACTGGAATCCAAGCTGAAATATTGATACTGTTGGACCCATACAACAAACAATTCAGACATATGGATAAGTGATTCTTTTATTCTGTTCACTTTTCAAGTCCAAAATAAACGCTTTAATTTGCTTAAGGAGTGTATGTATATAACTGTATTAGTCTTTGACAATGACATTAGAGAATAATATAAACCATTAAAAAGACTTTCATTCATTGCCTTGAGATTTTTGGTTGAGAATTCTTTACGTGATATCAAAACTTCAGTGACCACAAGGTCACAAGTTCTATCCTCACCACCCCAATTAGATCCATAGAACATTTCAAACATATTCAAGCTAAATTTAAAGCACATATTGTAAAAATTTATAGAATGAGAAAAAAAGGATAAGTAGGATTATTTTTCTTTGTGAACAAGGGAAGATTCTAGTATTATAATTGAACAATGAGATTTCCGTATCTATATAACGTTAAGCAATAGGCACATACTGTATAGCAGAATTTATGTTACAATTTTTGTTTGCTCAGATCAGATCTGTGTATGTGTTTTTAAAAGTGGGAATGATATGTACTGCAATGAGAACTCAACATACTGTGTTAAAAACTTTCGTGAGAAATGAGAAACGGTATATGAATAATACGAAAAACAACATAATATAACAAGCATAATATTGGGATTGTGATGATTTGGTGAAGTGGGTTTGATCAGCACTGGTATGTTTTTGGTTCTATATATGTTGATGTTGATGCTTGTGAGTTGTGACACCATAACAAGGCAACGCAAGGAATCTAGTAAAAGTAAAAGTGATGATTCAGTGTCTGAGAAAATAGTTGAATTGGAATTTTTAAGGATGAAACGAGGAAAGGACTTCAGTTCTCGTAATCTAACCCACGTATACATTGTGGGCTTAAGATTTCCATGATTCGTCCAAATTCCGTAAAGTCTATTAAAGTGTCCATTCGTTCTTGGGCTTTGATATTAAAAAAGCTAGGCCCAGAAAAGAGGGTAGGTGAGGAACTGGAAATCATGTTCTCTCTATGTTTTATGAAAATTGAAAATAAGAAGGTTTTTTTTTCTATATTTAATGTAAATAACTTATCTATATTAAGCTCAAAATAACATTATCTTGAAGATGAAATCAAAATTAAATTATTTTGAAGCAGAAATAAAAGTATTTTTGTAATTATAATTTATTTTAGGGTTATAATAGTCTTTTTCATCATAATTTTTAAATTTTTCAACCTAAAATGATATCGTTTTGAGAGCGAATATAAATAATTTATCTACGTTCACTTTAGAAAAATTAAAAATTGGTAAAAGTATGTTTGATATTTAGTATGAAGTGAAATTTGTATTTGAAAGGAGACATCATTTTCTTAAATGAAGGAATAATATTCTTATTAGATTTTATCAACAAAAGAAGAGGAAGTGTTATAGCTACTTTCTAGATAGTTTGAGTAGAAAGAAGCCATTTTTCCGTAGATATTTGGATGAGAACGTGACGTTCATTTTACTAAAATAAAATTGGAAGTGATGGTCACAGAAACTATATTTGATCATTATTATGGAATGAAACTTTGTCATTCCCAAGTACATATCATTTTCTCAAATGAAAGAGTAGCACTTTTCTTTAACGAAAGTACCGCTTCCTCTTTTGAAATAAAAAAGTTCAATTTTTTTGTACTGAAATAAAAAGTTCAATTACTATTACTATATCACGCATATTTTAACAAAATTCCAAACATGATGATCAAATTATCTACATTGCATTTCCTGTGATGCTGAAGGTAAGCCATCAGTTATACATACGCTTGGTGTGTAGAACCAATCTCATTTTTGTGCTTTCGCCTTCGTTACTTGACTTTACTGAATCTTACCTGTATTTTAAAACATGGTGGCAATTATTAGATGTGTATAATATGTAACAGATTTCATGTTATCTACAATATTAATTACAGATAGCTACAATAGATCCATTGTGGTCACTTTCTTGAGGTGAGTAATGAATGTTGTTCATTTAGATCCTCTGTACACGCACATGGCTGCTGCCTTTCCCTTATGGATCTCCTCGTGTCTTGTTTACATCAAATATACCCATTTTGAAAAGGTTCGACAAAGGTCCTTAGAAAAATAATTTTTTTATTTTAACATAACAATCTGTTATTTGTGCATGTGATATATAAAATTTATTATAGTTTAAGCATGAATAAAAGAATACACCGACTCAGTATGAAGACAACTGTATTGTTTTTTTTTGTTGTTGTTGCACTTACATTGGGAATGTGGATTAAGAATAATAACATGGAAATAAAAGATTTTGGGCAAACTTTCCTTTCATTACTAAAGTGCCAATTTTCCTTACTCTTTCTTTTCAAATTGTAAATATCCTCTCTCTTTTTGTCCCGAGGAAATTTCACTATCCCTGCTTTAGTCCCTAGCAAATAAAAAGGCTCATTGTGGTTCCTAAAAAATTCAAAATGAATTCATTTAGTTGAAATCATGGTCCCTCACAAATTCAGAAAAAACTCATATTAGTCCCTAAAAGGACTAAAATCGGTCCATTTTGAATTTCTTAGGAACCATGTTGGACCTTTTTATTTGCTAGGGATTAAAGTAGGCATCGTGAAATTTGCTGACAACAAAAAAAGATATTTACTTTTCATTTAAAAAAAATGTCACAATTTTCGATGAATCTATTGGAATTACAAATATGTAGTATAAGAGTAGTTTTTCTCATTAAAAAAAAGAAAAGGAAAGGCAATTGTCGCGTGTGTCTGTTATAATGTCTAATACTGAGGACCATTTTTGTCTTCACGAGCGGGTGTCTTTTGCGACCTGCACCAGACAAATCTCATGTTGCGGGCCTGAGACAATTGGGAATAAAGCTGGCAATTGTAGCTGAGCCCAAACAAAACTCACACTATTATTGGTGTCGATTTTTTTTTGTTGACTCCCACTGTAAATTTATTTTATACTGTTTTTTTTTTTTTTAACAACTTATTTTATACTATTATTTATGGGCTTTAATTTTGTCCTGTTGCAGAATTTTTTTCTTATAACAGAAAACAACAAGTTAAATAATAATAAAGAAATTTGAAGAGACACTATATTCAATAATTTTATTTTATAGGTAATATTACATGATAGGAATCTTCTTCATGTAACATGATTGTTATTTATCCTATTAATTTTTTTTTGGTAGATTTATCCTATTATTTAATTATCATGTGTTAACGTTTGCACACAAAATACTTATTTATTGGTGCATTATAAGAGGGCAAGAAATAATTTATTCGAATGTGTATAGTAACATTCTTAAAAATATATTTTTAATTTACGCAGCAGAATTGAGTAGAAACTATTTTTAATAAAATCAATTTATTTTTCTGTTTAAAAAATGAACCAATAGTTTTGGAACAAATATTATAGACAAAATATTTCTTCTTCATTCACGCACACATTATTTATTAAGGGTTTTTATTTTTTCCTTTAAGATAACACAACAAACTTTCCTACACACACATCATTTTGTGGGACCCACATATTTTAAAAAAAAAAGAAAAAAGAAAAATATGGCACGGAAACGAATCTCTATAACATTACACAATCACTTTTCCTACAACATGATAAACATAAAACCCATTTATTAAATACACGCGTTACATATAATAGGTTAATGTAAAGGATTTCTCCAGTCAATGAGATATTTTATCTCCGGTGAGCACAAAATGATATTATTTTAAGGCGAAAATCAAAGTATTTTTGTAATCTATATATATTATAGGGTTATTTTAATTTTTATCTTTATAATTTTTTAATCTTATAATCTCAAAATGACGTTATTTTGAATTCATTGGAGATAACTTTATCTCCGGAGACCGGAGAAATACTTTTCCCAATATGTTATCCTGATTTGAAAATTAAAACAAACCAAATTATCTCCTTATTTATTAAAGGAAATGACTTAACACCAAAAAAGTTATAACCCTTACAACTAACCTAATCACCATTGATTTCCGTCCATCTAACAGATATAATTTATTTGAGATTATTGGGTCGTATTTATTAATTAATTATTAATAAATTATAATCGTTAGATTGACAAAAATCAACAGTGATTAGATTGGTGATAAAAGTGATAAAAAAAATTTGGTGGTAAAGATATCTTTTACCTTTATTAAATAAAAACTTTTTAGAATGGGTGTGTTATCAGATATATATATTTTTTTATAACATTATCAAATATATTTTTCTATCCAAAAAATCTTTTTAAACACAAAAATGAAATTATCTCTCTTTGGAAACAGAACCACCGGATAATGAAATGGTTATCATACACGCTCTTAATTGCTTAGGCCAACCTAATCATTATAACACAAACTTGTTTTGACAAATTCAATGCATAATTGCTTGTGATTGTTTTTTTAATTTCAAGTTTCAACTCTTAACATAGATGCGGTAAAACTGACAGTAAAACCATAACAAGGAATGAGTAATTTGTTTTTTATGAACTCAAAACACATTGCGCAAATTGCATATTTTTTGGAATTATAGTTTTGCGTTAATTCCTATAAATTTTTATAGCTAAAGTTACAATTTGTGTAAAATTAGTGAGTAACCCGTAATTTACAGGATATTCTTGTCATTTAAATTGGTTGATTATTGTTTCTCAAATTGAGTTTAAAGAAAAAATTTATGAAAAATTTGGATCACATTAATAATAGTTGCACAATTAATTAACATATATTTAGTTGTAATTTTATTTGACTCTTTTAGTTTAATTGATTTAAGGTTTAACTTTTCTTATGTTGTAGGATTGTAGGAGAGAAAAAAAGTAGAAAAAAGTTGAAGGTGGGTCCCATTTTTTAAATTTAAAAAGAAGAAAAATTAATTGGCACGGAAAATGAATTTGTGTAGGAAAATGATGTTGTCTCATGTAGCATGAGAGTATCATTTCCCTTGATTTAATTGATTATTTAAAAAAACATGTAATAAGAAGGTTACCTTTTTTTTAAGGAAAAGTATTAACTCTAAACATGACATGTGGCATGAACTGTAGAAATCATATTATTATTATTATTATTATTATTATTATTATTATTACTTCTTTTCAAAATCCTTAAACATATCCTTTTTATCCAAAAAAAAAAGTACCTTCTTATAACATATGAATACCCATCAAATAAAATAATACTTGCATTATCATTATTTTCACTACTCATGCTTTATTTTATATATATATATATATATATATATATATATATATATATATATATATATATATATATATATATAATGTATGGTTTACATTTCTGCGGCTGCTATACGTGCCGTAATCAAATACTTGATATATACATATTTGAAAGCATTAAACGCGCGGAATCATAACCATACAAAAGATGAAAACATTAAGTGTGAGGAATCATAACCATACACTTATCATTGTTGTGGTAAAACAGCTGCAGAAATGATTTTATATATATGATTTTATGTTTATTATGTTGTAGGAAAAGTGATTGTGTAATGTTATAGAGATTCGTTTTGCGTGTCATATTTTTTTTCTTTTTTTTGTTTTAAAATGTGTGAGCCCCACAAAAAATTATGTGTGTGGAAAATTTTGTTATGTTATGTTAAAGGAAACCCTTATATATATATATATATATATATATATATATATATATATATATATATATATATATATATATATAAAGTACTTCATTAGGGGGTAATATATAAAGTACTTCATTAGGGGGTAATATAAAAAGCTAGTAAAGACAACGAGTGAAAATGTGTTGAAAAAATGTCATCCTTATTATCAAAAGGTGATAGCTCACTGGATGTATGGAAGTTGAAAACTGAAAAGAAAAGAGTTTCGATTTTCACGTACCATCTTTGAAAGGAGTTTAAATTTTATCCCGACCCACTTTGCACTTCAAATTATTCTCACAGCATATTTGAAGCTCGTGGGAATACCAGGAAAAATTTCCTTGTCTCAAAAAGATAATTAGAGTATGTTTAAAAAAAGGGTTCGCTTTTTCTGCAGTAAGCCCAATACAATGTCGTTTTGGGACGGAAATCATGGTATTTTTGTAACTTTAATTTATTTCAGGATTATGATAGTTTCTATGTTTATAATTTTTTAAGATTTCAATACCAAAACGATGTCATTTTGGGAATAAATGCAGATAATTTATTTGCATCAAATGCAGAAACATTTTCCACTGATATAGCAAGTGATTTATGTGATGGGATCTTGACACCTAATGCTATGTGTAGTTGGTTAAGCTCTATCCCCATTGATTAAGAACTATGGTTTTATAAGAGTTATATTGTAGGAAAAGTGATTGTGTTATATTATAGAGATTCGTTTTGCATGCCAGCATTTTTCTTTTTTTGCTATGGGCCCCATAAAATATTGTGTGTGTAGGAAATTGTTTATAGTCACGTTAAATGATAAATGGATAAACCCTTTCTTATATCAAGAACTATGTAGTTCTATATACTGGACGTAGTAAAAAGTAATAAAAATAGAAGAAGCCCTATCATTTACTTAAGTATTGTCAATGTGAATTAATTGAATCTCCAAAAGATATGCTTTGCCCTCGAGTTTTGTAGTCTATTTTTATGTATGATTGGATTTATCATCTACCGTAGTTCCACACATAAGCCATGATTTTTCCATTCTAGTTAGCGCCATATGTAAGATTAATCAGCCGTTAAAATGTTTTCTCAAGCCCATGAAATCGATATTATGAACCGTTTTCTAGTTTTTGGTTATCATATAGGGTTTTATGTTTATTATGTTACATGATGTACCATAATTTAACATAATTTTTCTACACATACAATTAAGAAGAGAGAGGAGAAAGAAAAAATGAGAAAAAAAAAAATCAAAGAATGGGACCCACGTAAATTTCTGTGTAGGAAAATTATATTACATCATGTAAGATAACAAATATAAAACCCTATAATATAAACTGCACACAGTATGCAATACGATTCTTGTATGAAATTTCTTGCTGTAATAACATGACAGATGAATTGGGCCCTCACAAGGTGACAAAGCGGGCGGCATGTACCGAGCTACAGAAGATGCCTTTAACGCTTTTCCATTTGTTTGGAACCGCATCGCTATAGAGCTACTTTAAATTACCTTTATTATACTTTACTCAACCTTTTCTAGCATAGCATGAAAGCCAAGGCTATGCTAAAAACTCTAAATACTCGCTTAAATTGCTCCTTTCTTTTTTTCTTTTTCTTTTTTTCCCCCATTCCAAAGTCCACAAACATGCAATGACTGAAGAGCATCTTCAAAGGCTAGCTCAAATATTCAATTTCTATGTAAATTTAAATTTGGTGAAAGTATGGTACCTATCAGTGTTCACCTTGTCTTGTCCTTATGAACAAACCAAATGAGAAGGTCCCCACCGAGAAACGGATGATGAACAGTCATGTATATGCGGTGGCACAGAAAATGTTTAATGTTGCAATGCCCCCATTCGCATCGTTTTCAGTTTTCACCATAGTCCCCACAAGCTAACGACAAGTCCCTTTACCGACTTGCTGATTCTGCGAAACGTGAATTACCACGAATAAGACCTCACTGGGGTTTTGCTGAACATGGCAAACAATATAACAAACTAGAAAGATCACATATCAATCACGTATATATATCTTAAATCTTTGGCTTTTCGCTATATGTGAATTGTAACTACGAATCAGGTGGGTATTATTAATTACATGAATTTTTTTTTTTCAGCTTAATGTTTAACATAAACTTCTCAATTTCATTAATTGAATGATTACATCGTTGTGCCTAGGCTAAGAACAACATAATGCATGTAGCTATGTCTCTCTAGGTCGGTGGCCTATTTTGGTCTAAAATTTGAGTGGCAATAAAATTAGACACATAATGCAAGTAGTCTCTTATAGGTTCTATCTCCTCTTGTGTTTTGTTCTCCGAAAAAATTGCTTGATTGAAGATGGAAATGACAATTTGAAACCTGAAAGATTCTCTGAAGTCGTAAAAGTGCAATGAGGAAACCCAAATATATCTTTTTCTTTAGACCAAACTCCTTCAGCTTCTTTCCCTTTCCGGTTTGTTTTTATTTACCGTTGAAATAAAAATAACTGAAAAATATTTCTGCAATTACTGCACATAAATTATCTGCATTTATTTCCCAAATGACGTCGTTTTAGTATTGAAATCTTAAAAAATTATAAATATAAAAAGTGGTTTTTATAAAGACTGTTATAATCCTAAAATAAATTAAAATTACAAAAATACCATGATTTGAGCCCCAAAATAACGTCGTATTGGACTTACTGCATTAACGGCAGAAAAAAGCGAATCCTAAAATCAAAAGACACATTTATTTATTTTTTCAACCAATTATCTGAAATTCAATTAATTTGGTTGGAACACTCGTCTCAATAAATTTCTTACCATTTTGAACTAATAATTATTGATAGCAAAGGCACATTTTAGATCACTTTTAAGATATATTGCTAAGTTGATTAGAAGGTCGAACTATGTTGTGTTTGCCAAAGCGTTTTAGATTTCATGTACAGGATTGTAGAAGATTAGCTTATGGAGGAAATTCAGATTTTTTAGACTGATTTATGTTAAACTTGTCATTATACAAGCTGAAAAATAAAATTGTCATTCCTGGAAAAGTAACCTGAAGCATTTGACAGGCTGAAGAGGTACGGAGATAAATTGTAGAGATTTATTTTGATCACGGTATTATAAGAGATAGTAGTGAAATATAAATCAAAAGATCTCAGACACTTTTTTTTTTTTAGTGAATACGTTTATTTGAAGCAATAAATAGTGAAAATGAGTCATTGTCACATGGTGTGCAATTAATTTTCATGATTGATTGCTTATTTATTAATGGCACAATAAATTTTCAATGGCAAAGTATAGGACATATATATTATGAAAACGATAGAAACATGATCACTCTACAACTTTGGGCCAGCATTTAATTTTCGTAATTTAAGTGCTTATTTTTTAGGTTCTATGTCAACATAAGTGTATCTTAAATCACGTACGTGACAAGGAATTAAAAAAAAAAAAAAGGAATCCTTCTATTTACTTTTATTTGTCACTTTAATTTTTTTTTTTTATCATTTTATCAATTATTTTTGTCTCACGTTATTAAGTTAATGTTATAATATAAAGAGAGAGAAGTGAAGAGAAATAAGAGAGAAAGTATCGCTGACATTTTATTATTCATTCATCATCATCATTCCTACAAGAGTCATATCCTTGTACATATAATGATATGATTAGGGGTGTAAATCGGCTGGGCTTTGGCCTTCCTAGCTCAAGCTTACGTAAAAAAATTTAGCCTATCTAACCTACTGGCTTATTAAAGGCTTTATTTATAGGCCAAATCCGACCTATTTTTAAAAATAAGAAAGCCTAACATGGCCTACAGGCCTTGTAGACCTCTCATTGTAGATACTAAGCAAAGAAAATAATTGTATAGAGCAAAGAAAATTTCATTCATACATGCACTAGTACTTCTCATAAGAAAAAAAAATGACAAACAAGAAAAAGTCAACATAACACCCCAGACGAAGCCGAGAATGAGAAGCGACGGTGCACATAAAAATTAGAGTTGATATTGGTACTTTGCCACATAAAATAAATATTATTATTTTAATTTATTTTAATAAATTAAATAGGCTAGCCTATAAGGCTTTAGACCAGGACAAAATTGACCAATGGTTTATTTGTTAAAAAGGCTTTTTTTATAAGCATAAGCCTACTCTACATTATCTGAAGGCTGGGCTAGGTCAAGCTCAATGTAAGCCGGACTGTAGGCTGGGTTGAGCCAGCCTGACCCATTTACACCCTTACATATGACTCTGTACAACAATAAAAAAGTAAATGCATTTCAATACACAATTAATGTAATAATTACATAATATATCAAAAGTCATGCAAAATCAAATGTTTATCCACATATCATAAAGCATATGAAAAGCCAAAGTTGATCCACATATACATAATTTACAATTTTTCTCCTAACTATATTGTTATTATTAATAACTGGCAAAGAGGATTAATATAGTGGGAAAAACATTTCGAGTCTATCAATAAAAAAAATTAGCCAAAAATAAATATTTTCCCCTCTTTATAATCAAATTTACTTAATAATTTTCTTAATTTATGGATACATCCGAAAAAAGACAATTAAAAATGAACGGAAGTAATAACTGAGAATTAATTTACAAAAAAAAAAAACTGAGAATTAAAAATATTTAACATCATAAAAATTAATAAGAATTCAATACTTTAATTTTAAATTAATTAGGATAACGATACTATTTTTAAATCATTAACGTGCAAGGTTCTGCCACAAAATAACATGTTAACAAAACTTCTGTAAAATTAATAAATAAATGGTTGAGATCCGCAACATGTCAGTTTTAGATTCTGTCTCCCTTGCGTCTGTTTGCACGCTTCATGAACTTTGTGCTAATTCTAAATGTATCCGACTATCAGTTCACAATTTTTTTTCCTAAATAAACGCGTTAAGATTCACGATATTTTTGTTTTACTACCCGTTTCAGACGTTATAATAAGTACGTTAGAATAAATTAATACGATCGACATATTGTAATCTTATCAATTTTTTATGTAAATATTGGATTACTTTTTAATCATAAGCTTATTTATAAATTTTCTGTAAGTTAGAAATTGAATATCTTTGTTATGGAATAGATTTATATCTCAACCACATATTCAATAGGAGAACAGAGTTTATTTCAATCTTATCACGTCAACATAATCCAAGGAGGATCAAGGAATAAGATCCTTATCCCCAACAAATAAGTCAATTATCATATCAATCAAGGAATATTTAAAGCTCGAATCCACAAAGATAATCCATATAAATGAGAGGCTAAATATCACATGTAAACATTTTTGATCTATTTACTGTTGCTACTAATATTATGCACACACCTACATCTTGATTATAAGCCTTTTGTCTATGTGCAATGATTGGTACGTTGGCTTCAAGCCAATAAAATATCTCTTTGTTAAATATCTCTGAGCGCATATCTTTACACTATAGATCCACAATTCACCGGGACCAAACAAACTTAATTAGGCTTTTAAAAATAAGATCATAATTGATTGAGTTTCCATGTATAAACTCATGTAAAATCTTTTTGATGATTATTAGTAAGGATGATTTAGAATTTAGTTACTGAGGGAGCCAATATTGAAAATTTGCGTTTAAATAATTTTTATTTTAAACATTAACTGCATGCATTTTAGTTTTGTTAAAGTTAAGTATACATTTTTTTTTATATTATAAGACTTATTACAATTAAATTAGTGTCAGCTTCTTTAATAATATTCTTTTAAAAAAATATACATATAAATAATATAAGACACACGAATATCATTAAAATTTATACATAAATATAATATATAGGGTAGGATATTCTTACACCGGTGTAAGAGTTAAAAGTCTTACACCAAATCTTGACCATTGATTCAACTTGTATCCAATGGTTCACATTACCAAAAAAATTTGAGCCCTTAGATATAAGTTGAATCAACGGACAAGATTGGAGGTGTAACTTACACGGGTGTAAAATGATCCTGACCCATATATATATATATATATAGTGAGGAGATTCTAACTACCAAAAATTTTCACTACTAACTTACTACCCATCACATCACAATTGGATCAAAGAGAGAGAATGTTAAAAAAAAATCTGAAGAGAGAAAAAATATTAATCTAATGGTGATTAGATAGGTAATAAGTTGGTAGTAAAAAAATTTGGTAGTAAGAATATCCCTCCTCATATATATATATATATATATATATATATATATATATATATAGGATCCTTTGACACCTCATGATGTCACATGCTTGCAAATCAGAGTCGTTGATCTTTTTTTATCTAACGGCTCTCAAATTAGGTGTCAAATTTGAAATTTGACACCGGTGTCAAAGGATCCTGTCTCATATATATATATCGAATGTATAGTAGTAAAAACAAATTAGCGTTGTATACTTTCTAAATCAAATTTCCATTTAGAATTTTGTTAACGAGCAAGGTTATAGTTACAATTTTTTTTTTTTTACAATCTCTTACAACTATACTTTAACATCGTTAATTTTTGTCAATCAACGGTTGTCATTTATTGTGAATTAATAAGTTTAATTTGAAAAGATGATAATCATTGATTGACAGAAATTAACGGTGATAAAATATGGTTGTAAGAAGTTGTAAAAAAAAAAGTTATAGCGTTAATATATGTGTGCAAACTTTTTAAAAAAAAATGTAGATGGTGGTAAACCGCCCCCCCCCCCCCCCCTCTTCTTCCCCCCTCTCTCTAAGTTTAGAGAATTTTAATATTTTATTAAAAATTAGAATAACATAACAGATATTTCAGATGAATATAATATATTTTTAAAAAAGTGTTAATTTTCATCTTATCAAAATTAATATTATATTGTGCAATGCAACACCAAATACAGGATAATATATATTATATTGTATGATATAATATATCACATAACATAACACTAAATAATATTAAACTTATACTATCAAATATTGTATTATTATCATATCATACACATTACGCCAGTTCTCGGATTTTGTCTCACCAGCTCCCCCTAACATTTGTTTACATGCTTCACAGCATTCTTTATTGACGAGCCTTTTTTTTATGGTACAAAAAAAAAAAAAAAAGGACTTTAACAAACATGAATTGGTGGGATGAAACTAGACCAGCCACGGTTTTAACAAACAAATGCGGTAAACTCTAGAGAGTGTGACTTTAAAATCGATCGTTTAACTCATGGCTCGTTTAGATAAATCGAGAATTTTTAAAAAATAATAATGTTTTTATTTCAAAGGTGGTAGGTATAGCTTAGCTTCACATTAAAGTTGCCCAAAAAAAAAAAAATTGCCCAACCTCATTAATACTCATAGCCTAAGAAATAATCATAATACTCCTACGAGTAACGCTGTGAAATTCAGACCAATCGGGCTGATCGGATTGGTTCATCTAAAAACCGAAAACTCCGTTGGTTCGATCCAGACATTGAATTATTTTCGCATTTGAACTGATTGCAAATCGGTGATCCATTTTAGAATTAGGTTTTACAACTTATTTTATAGCTTCATTGATATTTTTGAATTGTGGATAAAATGGTTTGAAATTTGAACATGTAACTTTTACCACTAGGTTAACTATCTTTATTGTAATTTTCTAATTTTATATTGGGGAAGGATATTGTAATTTGTAACAACCAAATTGTGTTACTACCACGTTACTACCAATCAATCTCACCGTTAGATTGATTATGTTAATATAACGGTTATATTTATTTCCATCTTTGTATGGTTATGATTCTCCATATTTAAAGTGAAAGTATTAAATATGGTAAATCATAACTGTAACAGCCCGTGTTAACCCGGATTGTTAACATACTATCGTATAAGCTACGCTTAATTAGAATGCGGAATAACTTTTTCTTTAATTCAATTATGACGTCATTAACTTAACCAACTTGATTACTTAATCATTTTCATTAAAAATACTGTCTGTATGTAGATTGCAAGACATCTAACTGGAATACCTCATATATAAATATAAGTGAGTATCTAAAGCCACAGGTCTACACAAGTAGCCTGGGTCAAAATCCTGGTACTTTAATTACAACATTAATTTAAAGGGCAATAATCAAACCATGTGGCATGGACAAACCCCATGCTCACCAAATAAGGCAACAATGCCCACAAATATGCCCATAAATATAAGAGTCCAACCACTCACAAGTCCACAAACAGCGGTATCACAATCTGATATGGACCATTAACAAGTCAATATTAATGCACAACATGCATACAACTTAAAGACTACGCCTTTCCTTTACGTTTTACGTCTTAAGGCTTCCAACAAAGCCATAAGCCCCTAATCATATGATTCTGACTTAGTCCATTTATTACAGAAGTTCAACTTCTTTAAACTAGGGTCCACACACACTCAATAGCTTACTGTTCATACAGTACAGCTACTGTCTGCGCAGAACCCAGGATATCCGGATATCAGAAGGGGCATATCCGGATATCACACTGGACATATCCGGATATTTCATATCCGGATACCCAGATCCCATATCCGGATATCAATATCCGGATGCCATATCCGGATACTGATATCCGGATGCCATATCCGGATATCTCACGACAGAATGCAGTTTCTGCATTTCGTGAATATCCATCCCAAAGGTCCAACTTTTAACACATGTACACGTTAAAGCATGCATCTTTAAGCATATACAAGTCCATTTAGGTGTTGGTTACTTCATTTTAACTTTTTACATGTCAAGACACCAACTTTAAGCAAAATAAACTCATGATCATGGTGAGGTAACTTACCAAAGCTCAAAACAAAGGCAAGTTATGCTCTTGGAGCTCTCCCAAGGTTCCTCAAACTCAGCCTAAGTAGGAGCACGAAAATGGCACTTCAAGATGGGTTCTTGCACCACAAAAAGGCACTTTGAAGCTCACAATGACTACCACAAGGTAGCCATCACTAAAGCTCCAAATTCATGATCACTAACTACACACACACAGCTTTCTCAACTCAGAATGATGGCCACAATGCAGCCCCAAGGTTAACTCTCACCTTCACAAGTGTTTAAACAAGCATGAAATGTGATAACTTGGCTAAAGAATGAAGAAGGAAGAAGAAGAAGAAGAAAAAGAAGAAGAAGGGTGGCAGCAGCAGCCACAAGTCACGTAGGTAGTGTAAAATGTCTAGGGTTTTGTGCCAAATATGTCTATTTATAGGCACAAGCCACTAATCACACAGTATTAGCCTTAATCGCAAAGTAATAGATATTGATCTCAAACTTCGGATTCTAGACCTACGCATTTTTCTAAGATTTTTCATATTTTTATTTTATTTTTCGGACCACCTTTCCGGTACGCGCTTTTCCATAGCCAGTATCAGTTCTGGCATCAGATTACGTCATTTTGACTTGAAAATTGTTTTACAAGTCCTACATAATATTCTAGTAATTATCATGCATTCTTTATAATTTTCCGGGATACTTTTCCGGTACGCATTTATACTGAGTAGCAGAATCGGTATCTGCGCTTTCCTTCCGAAAAACGACTTTCAGCATTTTTACTCACTAAGTATAATTATCTAAGCCCATTAATAATTATTAAGGTCAATTATGGAATTATTTCCTAATTATCATAATTAGTTTACTAATTACCTTAATTAGCGGTGCGGGTTCTTACAATAACCATACAAAGGTGGAAATAAATATAATGTATTAAATTTGAAAAGTCATGACCATACAAAGATGGAAATAAATATAACTGTAGATCAACATAATCGATCTAACGGTAAGATTAATTGGTAATAATATGGTAGCAATACAACTTGATTGTTACAATATTCTTCCCCTATTATATTTATTTTAAACTAAAATTAGGAGGTCGTGGTACATGTCATCATTTAGGTTTACCACTTTTGCAGTTATTGTTGGATTAATTTGAAATTAACAATAATTTTTTTTTCTTTTTTCAACCGTTGATTTTAATTTGATCCAACGATAATAAATAGGTAATAATAGTGATAACTTGATAAGCCTAAAATGATATTAAATATAATATTCTCCATAAATTTAATCCTTGATTGTTGAATTAATAACTTATTAACGACCAAATTAATGATAGGTCTGAATTTAATAACACTAAATGCGTTAATAAGTAAAAATTTATATTTAACGGAAGCCACATCGGTATAAGGGTAAGGAAGATCAGGCGACTTCAACATTAATACTTTGGTATATGCAAATGCATGGTATGCATTTGCTAGCTAGGAAATCCAAGCATATATGGTAAGACTTAGAGCCTGGATGAGTTTTTTTTTTCCTTCAAAAGCTATTTTTTTTTAAAAAAAAAAAGCATTTCTCGAAAAAGTTTGTTTGGATGCGTGCTTTTAAAAAAAGCAGAAGTCAAGAGCCAAATATTTTTTTCAAAAATCAAATATTTTTTTAAAATTCTAAATAGCTATAGCTTTTATAAAAAATACTTTAAAATAAGGAAGTCATTAAAAAGACTTTTCTTAAAAGTGAATACAAACGGGCCGTGACTCTTTCTTAAAAGTCCTTCAAGCTTTTATGCTAGAATATACATCTGATTTAATTATATAATTAATGTCGTTATCGCCCTTGATGCATATCAAAAATACAAAATGAGAGTGCACTTTTCATCTTCCACACATTCTTATCATATATATATATTTTGGTACAAACATTCTTATCATTTAAATTGCATGTGCATAACCCGCAAGGGTAACTCAGTTGGCGCTGAGCTCTCAAGGATTACTTAATGTAGGGATTAATGAGGGGCCAGCCCCCGAGGATATGATGCCCGAAGAAGATTGAATGAGGATAGCTCCTGTAAAAAAAATGCAGGTGCATAAAGACACAGAAAGGCGGACCCATTGGAAAATTTCAGATGCTAAGCAATTCAATAGACATGATAATGAAATATTTGCTTTAAGAAGAGTTGATCTTTTATTATTCCGTGGTTGAGTTTATCAGTAGACCAAGAGTAATTGGTGGGATGAAACTAGAACAGCCTACCTATCTTTTCTTGCAGACGTGGTTTTAGCAGTTTTCACTCCACATGGGCTGTCCAGTTCCACACTACAGGTGACGTCTTCGTCCCATTATATTAGCATCTTTCTTCTTGCATGTCATATCCACGAGTTCTGTCATTCTTTTTTAATTGACATATATATATATATATATATATATATATATATATATATATATATATATATATATATATATATATATAGGGATAGGATATTGTGACACCCAAGTTATGTTACACCCATGTGACACCCAGTCAATCTCACCGTTATATCTCTTATGTTGATTCAATGGTTATATTTATTTCTACCTTTGTACGGTTACGATTCCCCATATTTCACGTGAAAGCAATAAATATGGGAAATCATAACCATACAAAGGTGGAAATAAATATAAAATATTAAATTTGGAAAATCATGACCATACAAAGATGAAAATAATATAACCGTTGGATCAACATAAACGATCTAACGGTGAGCTTGACAGGGTGTCACATGGGTGTAACATAATTTGGGTGTCACAATATCCTATCTCATATATATATATATATAAGGTTTATCATTTATCATGTAACATGATCTTATAAAATTTCCTACACACACAACATTTAGTGAGGCCCACAGCAAAAAAAACTCCTGCACGCAAAACGAATCTCTATAACATAACAGAATCATTTTTCTACAACATAACTCTTATGAAATTCATATATATATATATATATATATATATATATATATATATAGGGTTTTATAATTCTCATGTAACATGAGAGTTGGAATTTTCCTATACACCCTTCGATTTTCGTGCAGATATGGGTCCCACATATGATATATTTTAACATATGGGTCTCACATGTTTTTTATCTCTATGACATGATATTTCTATTCTCATGTAAAATGAGAATTATAAAACCCGCACATATACATATATATATATATATATGTTTTTATAATTCTAGTCTTACATGAGAATAAGAAGGAAATTCTTATCTCATACAAATAAAAAATTATCTGAGATCCATATATTAGAAAAAGTCATGTGTAGAATCTATATCAACACAAAAATCAAAGGATATGTAGAAAAATTTCTCTTCTCATGCTACATGAGAATTATAAAACTCATATATATTGATGTCAAAACATTGCTTTATTCAGTGGCGGAGACGGGCTCAAATTTGAGCATGGACCTAAAAATTATATGTATGTTTATTTTTCTTAATCTTATTTAGTTCATATCATAATACTTTTTTTATAAATTGTATCATAATATATTTAAATTAGGGAATGATCTATTTACAAATTTTTTTATAAATTTTTACAAATTATACTATATACTCTCAGAAATACATAGTGTAACCTAGTGTATTTCCGAGAGTACATAGTGTAGTTTATAAAAAAAAATTGTAAATATAACCTTCTCTCTTTAAATTATATTAAATATAGAGCACCTAAGCATGCAGTACCAAGAAGAATTATAATTTTATTAAATTTTTTAATTTTACTAAAAATTATTTTTTATACAAGTGAAAATTGAACACAAACCTAATACAATTTATTCAAATCTCTTACCAGAAATATTTTAAGCTTTAGATAGGGCTAAATACAAATTGTAACATAGGCCAAATTATAATTTTAATATAGATCAAATTATATATAATAAGTATAATTTGTTAAAATTTAATCCTTGTGAACACCACACCCATAATACATGTGCCTCCGCCACCGACTAAGAAAGAATAGGAAGAGAGTGTTTATCAAAAAAAAAAAAATAGGAAGAGAGAAAAAGATGCAAATGATTTAACTAATACGACGAAAATGGATGCAGTGAAAACAGAAGGCAGAGAGTCCGGTACCTGTACGCTCCACCAACTAGGACAGCTTATATAATCATTCAATAAATATAATTAAAAGGATGCGTTATTAATTGGTTATTTTTGTGACATTGTAGTACCAAAGATTCAGATTCAGTACATCTCATCAATTAGAATATTACATGTCACATAAACTTTTCTGCCACATTTTCTTTTTCTCCTCTGAAGTGTAATACTCTCATTTGTGGGATGCACTAAATCTAGGTGCTACAATAGCACTAAAAATTTATCACATCCGTGGATGTACATGAGTTAAAGATCTAGAGGAGACTACATGCACACTTATGACTACCAAGTGCACCCAAAATTTCTTTCCGTACTACTATAACATATGTAAAAAAGGAAATATATACAACAAGTGGTAGAGTAACATTTTTAAAACAAATTAATGTCATTGTGTGTTTAGATTACTTTATCTTAAGATAAATGCCTTTTTTTTACAGTCTATTGATATTTTTTTAAATATGATTATTTCTCTAAAAAAAATTATTACCAAACATGCATTCCAAGAATTTAACTAACATAAACGTAAAGGTGAACATGGGTCGGACATGCGCTAAGCGCGTAAGGACCATAACTCGAACCAAGTCGATATTAAAAGGAAAAAAAAAAATTAAACTGCTTTTACATATCATCTATTTCTTTTATCCTTAGCAAACTATATATGGGTGAAGTGTGTATCATTTTTTTACCTAAAAAAAAAATGTGTATCATTTTTGTACGTGGTACATATATGTGTCCCATGGAAGGTGGAGTATATTGATATAAGGGGTGTCTATAGGGACCTTGGTAGAGACCAAGCCACTAGTGAAGCTTCCCATGTATGTGCTCAAAGGGGGAGTGTGTGTGAGGGCTCCTGCATAGAGGCAGAGTGACAACATATGAGAGTGGGGGAGAAGATCCTCTCTCCATCTGTGAGAAGGGTATTTAGAGAGGAGCTTCTCTTCATGTAGGAGACCGTTGGTAAGCCCATGAGCTGTCTCATCAAGCTGCCCATTGTCGGTGTACAGGGGCAGCGATGCAGGATGGGGAATGATCCAGTGGTGAGCCTCTATGGCTTGCCATGGGTGCCCTTTAGAAGATTCTAGACTGTGGGCTTTGAGAGGTTGGGTCCATCTAGTGGGCCTAATGTAAGTAGTATCCAGAATAATTTTAAATGATGTGAATTTGTGTTATTTCAAGAGAGAGAAAGAGATAGATAAAGGAGGAGAGAGAGTTGATAAAAAAAATAAAGGTTGGATCACACCTCTTTGTGAGAGTGAAATGATATAAGTTATGTCATTTAAAAGAATAAATATTTTTCCCATTATATAAATATCATAAATAAAGAAAAGTATGTGATCAGATATAAAAGTATGAATAGATATTGAAAGGTCCCTACCAAAAATGATGTATTTTTAAATTATCGAAATCTCATACTGTCAAAGAATCTTGAGATACACCACCCTAAAAGCTAACTCAAAGGGTGGGAGTGTCCAAGGCCTTATAAACTCTGCATTAGTTGCCCATACGACCAATGTGGGACTATATATCTCAACACGCTCCCTCAAACGAGAGCCCACTGGGCTTGAAGGGTGGACAACATACAAGCCCACCTATATGTGGAAATTCCACTACGAAGAAAGTGAGAGGCGGTGAGATTTCGAACACTCTGATACCATGTCAAAGAATCTTGGGATACATCACCCCAAAAGTTAGCTCTAAGGGTGGGAGTGCCCAAGACCTTATAAACTACACATTAGTTGCCCATACAACCAATGTGTGACTATATATCTCAACACATACAACTAGTTTACCATACTTATATTCATTGTTATATGGGTTTTATTATTCTTTTTTTACATAAGATAAGATACTTATCTTATGTTGTAGAGAGAAAATGGGTGGATCCCACCATTACAATAAAAAAGAAAAGAAAAGAAAAGAAAAGAAAAATGTGAGGTGCGAATATCGAAGTGAGAGAGTAGGAGAGAAGTTATCTTAGGTAAAATGATAGTAATATTTCCCTTATTATATATGGTATTTAGCCTAGAGAATGTTAAAATTAACAAGACAATTTATATTATTTAAACTCTTTGTACTTCATCTTATGTACTATTTGTTTTGGTTTTAGGTAGAGGTGACAAAGAGGGCGGCCCGCCCTGCCCTGCTTTTGAAAGTGGGCTGAAAAACTCAGCCCGCCCCGCCCCGTTTGGCGGGTTGACCCGCCAGCCCGAGCCTATTTTACACTGACCCGCCATCAACCCGCCAAAAAATGAGCCCGCCCCGTCCCGTTTTGGCGGGTTGGCCCGCCGGGCCGAGCCCGTTTTGCCGGCTCTAGTTTTAAGGTTGTTATTATTTAAAATAAAAAACAAATAAACCCCAAGAGATAACATTCATGGCAACAACAGTTTATTTTCGGTGGGTATGGCTCATACTTCTTATAGAGTTCTTATTGTCAGGGTAAGTAGAAAGGTAACTAAGTTTCCGTAGAGGCTAGGTATTATTGTGGACATCTGATTTATTATAATTTTACTTTTTCTTGATAGTTTGGACTTAGGTCCATAAGTAGTTGTTGTTAGGGTTTTTTAAATTTTTTTTTTGTAAATCGAGTGACTTATAATAAATAATGGTGAGGTGAATATAGTACAGAAGTACATACAAACTGGACCTAACCTATGTTAGGTGAATCAAGGTAAATCACTATGTTAATTCTCTTTCTCTCTCTCTTTTTGTTTGCGATTTGTTTTTATATATTTCCTATAGAAGACTTTTGCAAAAATATTAAAATAGGAATACAAACTAAAGGATTTGAGGAATTTATAAGTGGAAGCAATTTAGTAATTACAATAGGATTTATAGGAAAAACTATGCAAAATATAGGTAGTAATTACAAGGTAAAAATAAATGATGTAATTGAATATATATCAAGTAAAAATATTAAAATGATAAAACCTAAAGAAATATCTTCCCAAGAATTAGCAGGATTAGAATGGAACACTAGTAAGTTATTTGGGGACAAGGAAAATAATGATATATTAGTACCAGAAAATGGAGTATTTTATAGTGATGGAAGAGGAGAAACTTATGTAAGATTCTTAAACTATAGGCAATGGGTAAACAGAGAAGAAGATACAGAAACAGAGCTTAGTAATGAATTAATGTATAGGATGGAAAATTCATATGAATATTATACAAATAAATATAAACATAAGATTGAAGAACGAAAACAAAAAATATTATTATAAAAGAATAAAATGTTAGAAAATGAACAGATAATAGAAGACAAGATAATAATTCCAAAATATGATAAAATAATAAAAAAGGAATTAGAAGAATTAGAAGAACAATTAGTAAGGGAAAGGAAAATTGAAGTAGAACAAGTAATTTATCGAGATAATAATAATAATATTAGAGTAAGAGATATAACAGAAGAACAATATGAGAAAGAATATATGATGACCATAGATGATGAGACAGAAATAATCAATAATTTCAATGGACAAGAAGGATGTGAAGAAGAATCTGAACAAGAATTTGAAGAAAGTGAAGGTGAAATAGATTTTAAAATATAAGATTTTAATTTTATGGAAGGATAAGACAGTAATGCAACAGGTGCATCAGGAACAAATTATACAGAACCTAGAGTTTATAGGTCTGGAAATTTGCCAAGACAACCCTATAAAAGTTATGATGAAACCAGAGAAAATAGATTTAAACCTAGAGGAAAAAGATATCCAGTAGAGAAACCTATACAATTACAACCAATAGAATCAGGAAAGAATTTAAATTTAACAGCACATGGTCCTCAAATATGGGATAAAGTAATAGATATTTGGAAAAATATTGTAGTAAATGATTATATAGGAAAGGATTTTGATCATAATCCAGAAGAAATGTTAAGATATTTAGAAACATTTTTAGGTGAGTCTGTAACAGCTATATGGGAAAGATTTAAAAAAGAGTACCCACAGGAGATAAATATTATTTTATCTTTAGGAACAAATCCATTTAATTTTGTTAATAAAATACATATGTTATGCACAGGACAAGATCCTAATTCAGGCCAAATTAAGATACAATATGAAGCAGTAAAAGCATTAAAACAAATGACTATTAAAAATTGGCAATATATAGAACAATTTTTAGAAGATCTTACTTATAATGCTTCTATCTCAGGAAACATATTTAATAGAGAAATAGGAGAAAAATTATTTAGAAAATTACCAGGACCATTAGGAGAGGAAATTTATAAAAAATGGCAACATATGATACAAGAAAACACTATGTATCAAAATTTGCCACATTTTGACAATGTAACTATTAGATGTAGTTTTATAATGTCTTGTCTAAAAGAAAAATGTTCAGAAATACAGATAGCAAAACAATTAAAAGGAGATTATAGTTTTTATAATAAAATATTTGTTCCATAGAGATATGGGCAACAAAAATCCAAAAGAAGAATATCTAATCAGAATTATAGAAAAAACAAACGAAAAGTAAAGAAAAATTATTATTTAAGAAAAACAGAAGCAAAAAAGTCTTATTTAAATAAACAAAGACATGTAAGAAAATATCATCCTGAAATAAGTTATAAAAATAAACTAAAATGTTTCACATGTGGAAATGAAGGGCATTTTTCTATAAAATGTCCTTATAGGAAAAATATGGAAAGTATAGAAGCTTATTTAGTGTAAAAAACAAATTTAAACTTAATTAATATAGATGAACATATTAGTGATACATAAAGTATATATAGTGTATGTTCTGAAATCATAGCAGTAAATAATGATTCCTCAGATAACGATAAATTCATAGAAAGAATATCAAGTAATATGAATGTATTTCCAGAATGTAAAGAACATAATTGGGAATATAGAAAAGGAAGTCTATATAAATGTTGCACAGTATGTAAATTATATCCTAGTATGGAAAATAGGTATCAATGTAGTAATTGTTTTGAAGAAATATGTAATAGATGTGTACCTCAAAAAGAAGATAGAGGAAAACAAATTATGAATTTACAAGAAAAAGATACTAAAAAGATATATATTATGCAAACAGAAGTAAAAGCATTGCAAGATCATATTATCATACTATATAGTGAGATAAGTGAATTAAAATAAGGGTTTTATATTTCTCATTTAACACGAGAATTCAAACTTTCCTACACATCCTTCGATTTTCGTGCTAACATGGGTCCCACATCTAATTTTTTCTAACACATGGGTCCCACATGCTTTTTATCTCTACAACATGATATTTCAATTCTCATTTAACATGAGAAATATAAAACCCTTAAAAGAAATAATAACAAAACAAAATGAAAGATTACGAGGATTAGAAGATTATTTGTATCAAGGCTCCCAACCACAAATGTTATGTGTAGAACAAAGAACAAATAGAAGAAATGAGAGAACAAAGTAAAGAAATTTCTAAGACAACTGAACCTATAAGATTTATATGTGATAATAAAAAATTATTAAAAGAAATAAAAGTAGATTGTAAATTAAAATTAGAAAATGGGAAAATATTTTATATAAGAGCTATGATAGATACAGGGTGTACTAGAAATGTAATAGATCAAAAGATATTAGAACAAGAAGATTATGAACAAACAGATCGTATTATAGTATCAACAGATGTAAATAATAATACTACGAAACATAAACATCAACTTAAGTCAGCACAAATAGGATTTTTAACTGAATGTGGTGAATATTCAGAATGTTCAAAGGCAAAACTAAATAATTTTATATAATTACTAAATAATTTTATATAATTACGCAAATCTAATCCTTTGAAAGAATTTTTTGGGATTAAAGGCAAAACTATTTGAGCTTTTAAGCCTTAGCTCCAATTTAACACATTTCTATGTTCCAAACAATACTTTACTTTGAAGACAATACATATAAAAGTCAAATGTGATAAGTTTTATATTGGTTAATAATGGTCTAAATAAATATTACATAAATGGATGAATTAATAAATTCAATATTTTAAGATTTTGGATTAAAACATGATATTTGACCATCTTATTATAATTGATATTATTTAGTCCATTGATGAGGGTTCCCAAGTGCGGGCTCACTTAATTGAGTGGAATACCTCTTAGGTTAAAAAAAAAACCAAATAACATTGGCATATCCACTTTTGTATTAATTTCCAAAAATAATATTTTACTCTTTATCTTTTTAAGGTTTCAATCCTTTCGTTTTCACTTTCACTTTTAATTAAGGAGATATTATTTCTCGTGTTGTAAGATGTCTCGTACAATCATAAAAAAATAGATAAGACCTGCTAAGGAGAAGAGAGAAAAGAAAATAAGTGAATCTCATCCACTTTTTTTTATGTTGTATGGTCAAATTATCCCATATAACATGAAAAATTATGGGCCTGTTTGATTGTGTTTTTGTTTTTTTATTCTTAAAACTATTTTGTAGAATAATTATGGAAACAGTTGCTTTCTGTGTTTTTATGTTTTGAAAGTTAAAAACAGAAAACAAAAAGCAACTCAGACTTGTTCTCTAAATTTGATTCTAAAAACAAAAAAATAGTTACAGTTTTGATTTTTTGTTTACAAAACAGTCCTTACCAAACGAGTTTTTTATTCTGAAAACTAAAAAATGGTTTTTAAAAATAGTAATCAAACAGAGCTTATGGGCCTGTTTGATTGTGTTTTGGTTTTTTAATTCTTAAAACTGTTTTGTAGAATAATTATGGAAACAGTTGTTTTTAGTGTTTTTTTTGTTGTTTTGAAAATTAAAAACCAAAACAGAAAACAAAAACAAATCAAACATGTTCTCTAAATTTGATTCTAAAAAAAAAATAGTTATAATTTTTAATTTTTTTTTTCTTCACAAAACAGACTTACTAAATAAGTTTTTTTTGTTCTGAAAACTAGAAAATTATTTTAAAAAACAGGAATCAAACAGATCCTATATCTCTATTAATTAATACCTCTTATTTCAAATGAATAAAGCTTCATTCTTCGAGAAACCTTCAAATAACATTTTAGAGAATAGTATAAATCGTTAAAAAAAATTCATCCACTAGCTTAAATTTTTGGGTATAAATGGTTCTTTATAAGGTATCAGAGTCTCAGTGTCCCGGTTCGTTTCTCGCCGCCCCCTATTTTCTTTGTGGAATTTCCAAGGAAGCACGGACACTCCAAAAATTAGGGAGAGTCGTGTCGGACACGCGATCAACCTTTTCCGACACGTTGACCATTCCGACACGCGAATTTGACCGAGTCCGACATGTTCCAACACGGTCAAATGACATTTTCGTAAATTTTTTAATTTTTTTTAAAAAAATTTATTTTTTAAAAAAATTTATTTTTAAAAAAATTAAAATATATTAGTAAAGCTTCTACATGATCATATCGATTTTCTTCCTTTTTTTTCCTTTAAATAAATAATAGATCATCTCAGCACCATCTTTGTCATTCTTGTTACGCTCTTACCGTGTCTCCTCCTCTCTAATTTCTCTCTAATCTGATCTGATGTCTCTCTCTCTTTCATCCCAGTTCTTGTTTTTTCTATTAAAGCTTCCACCTTTTATAATGTTTGATTGTGTTCTTGATTTCTTATTTTACAGTGTATTCTTTTAATTTATGTTTTTGCCATTTGTGAAGAACGCTGCTACAATTTTTGGTATTGGGTGTCGGTGAATTTGTTTGCTACTGTTGCCATTGGTTACATCAGATTTTTTTTTCTCCCTTTATGTAATACCTTGGATTCCGACTTTGAATCAATTTTTCTTATGTGGTTTTGGATTGGAAAGGAAAGTTCAAAGATAATATTTTGATGGGTATTATTAATTTTTTTTTGTTAAATAAAATATACACTATATAATTTAAAAATATTATTTAATATTAAAACGTGTCCTAACATGTCGAAATCCATAATTATTTAAGATTAACGTATCAGAGTGTCGTGTCGTATCGTATCACGTGTCGCGTGTCGTGCTGGTGTTACATAGGGAATTTCTTAGTACAATAGACTTTCTTATGAGAGGACGTGTTAGAAAATAGTCTAAAGCATTAAAAAAAACCTTCATCAACCATCTTAAACTCTTGGATTGAAATGGTTATTTACATGACACGTAAATCTAACCCAAACAAAAATAATTGCTAAAATCTTCAGTTAATTTTAAGGAAAAATAAATCTCATGCTATAGGAGAATTATAACCTCATGTATAGATACATTAAGTGTGAGTCTCACCTATTTAGGAAAAATGAGTGACATACCTTTTTATGGTGTGTATAGAAAGGACTTATTTTCTCATGCAAACATGAAAAAAAAACAAACCCCTTGATTTTAACGGGGAAAACAAGTATTATGATTGGAAAAGTTGGTGAATTGAGCATAGATGTCGTGATAATTATTTTTTTTAATAAACGAAAATTTAGGGAAAAGAAAAGTTATCCCATCTAAGATTATGATCTGTAAATCTTGTTGTAATATTTAAAAATGACTTACTAATTAATGTTTACCAATAAATTAATTAAAGACTCAACCACCATAAAAAAATAATGCAGGACTATTTTTTTTTTCTTTCTTTTTTTACGAATCCTATCCTTTAGCATGTATTAAAAATTTTCAATTGCTAACTGATGTTGATTAAAAGTAATTTTATATTACCCTCGGCAAAGTGCTCTTAGTATGTGTTATCAGTGATGAAAATTATTTAAAACAAATAAAAGTAATCCCTTTATGCAAGTTCCAAACCTCAAACCGATATACCATATGTTTTTAATAATTCACGTAAAAAAAATTAGTTTTAATGGTCAAGATTCTTTATTAATCTTATAAAACTTTTGAGCTATATATATATATATATATATATATATATATATATATACTTTTTCCTTATGAACTTTTCGCTGCAAAACACACAACTTTCTATATTCAAATAGTGTTTTTGCTAATTTAATTATCACGCACTTTGTTGTATTGGTTATGGTTGGCTTACTTTGTTTGCTTTCTCTCTTTTCTTTTAATAATCAAAATCTTTCCCCCTTGGACGGGGTTCATTATATAAATCAAATGATGATATTACCTTTTTTGTCAAAAAATTAAATTTTTAGACGTCATTTGATTTTTTTTAATAATTTCGCTTAAATTTTTTCATAATCTATCTCTATTTCTAATTATTGAATTGTTATCTATGTGATTAACTTTTTTAATTAAATATGCTATTAATTTTCTTCTCATGTATCGAAACATTTTTTAGTCCGATTCTATTATTTTTTATGAACAAGTGTTATTATAATTTCCCCTCAAATATATTCAAATTTTAATGTTATTTTTTGTAATGCATAAAATGTAAATAATTACAATATAGCGTTTTGCTATTACATTATTTAATCCAAGTGAGGAGAGCCTAATTGGTACAATTATTTAAGTTAAAATCTATTCTTAAGATAAATTTAAAAAAATTAAAAAAGCTAAAATCTAGTTGGTGATTGTATAAATTAATTTTAATGGTTTTGAAGAATTGAATATGTATTAGATAATAGTATAAATCTTTAAAAATGTCCTTATCAAAAATTTAAATTTTTGGATTTAATTAGTTCTTTAAATAATATCTTAGCTTTATGAACACGGGGATATGAGTTTGATTATCACCACCTCAATTTTTAATGGAATTAAGTACTTTACCGTGGAATTAAATAAAGTACAAGAGAAATCTCTAGCTTTAGCGTAAATGTATGTTAGAGAATAATATAAAAAATTTAAGGTTTTGAGTTGAACTGATTTTTTACAAGATGAAATAATTTGTTATTATAATGAATTATTAGGGAGAAAGATAAAATTTATAAATACCAAGTTTAAAATAAGGGTAAAAGTAAAACTATAAAATAAATATAATAACTCCAAAAAGCTGATATATATATTAAAAAAACTCTTTCGAGAACTTTTAATTTTTTTTATTCATTATAATTTTTTTTTCATAAGAACTTCAATAAAATCATATTTGATTAAACATTTTTCTAAGAAAAAAAAGTAAAAATAAAATATGGCAAACAGGTATTGAGTTTGCAAGTAAAACGGTTATTTTTACTTGAGATATAAATAAAAAAATAAATTGTGTCTTAACTTGCACACATATAAATTTGACTACCGCAGCAACGCAAATTGATGATAAACTCGGTAAGTGGTGGTCCAGTCAATTCTAAAAGTGGTCCATGGTCTACAATATATAATTTGAGTTGTTAGGACTTGGTTTGTTCAAAATATTAGTTGGTGTAAAGCAATTTGAGCATATGCAATTATGATTTGTTTTTTATTGCTGAGAATTATGAGTACGGTATTGATTTTCAATTCATAAAGAAAACCGATAGATATATTCGTAGAAAATTATGACTAGGAGTATACTCATACGAAAGTTGAGTATATACTGTGACATTGATAGTTCAGTTTTTGGCTTTTGGAAAGTTTGAGAGAAGAAATCTAATCTAATCCTTGCATAAATAACTCAAAATGAAGGTCTAATCCAGAAACTTAACCTAATAAATCGGGAAAAAAAAAACTGTAATAAGTTGAGAAATTACCAAATGAAACATCAAAGAAAAAAAAAGGGGGAAAAAGAAGTACAAAAGCAATGAAAGGAAAGGGAAACCAAAATCTCTCAAATAATGAATGAGAAGAAGAGAGGAAGAGAGAGAGATTTGGATATTTGTGATGAAAGAGAGAGAGCATAGAGAATCCCAATGCTAAAGCTGAGAGACACAGACAGCAGAGTTTACTGTTGTCACTCCCTGGCCCTGTTATGTGACCAATTAAACTAATCCTTACTCTCTCTAACACACACACATACTCTCTCTCTCTCTCTCTCTCCCATCTTCCATTATCATATCATTTCCAACTTCACTCTCTTTCTCTCTCTTTACACATGCTTTACAATTCCTGTACCAGTTCCAACCTCTATCTTACTAACACTCCCATTTTCCATCACACCCCACAAATCCAATAACCCACCAAGCCCCAATAACCAATCAAAGATTCCATCTTTTTGAATCGAAAGCCACAGTTCCCAGATCACCCAACAACAAAAAAACTTAAAAAATTAAAAATAAAAGAATCATCGAAAAAGATGAGAGAGAACCATCCTTCAACAAACTCCGAAGACGATCACCGATCGTCTCTTCTGGATCTCGCGAGGGCTGAAATCACCGAATCGTCGTCTTCGTCCTCCTCTTCCAAGACCCGAACCTGCACCGGGTTACCGGGTCCTGGTTCCGGGTCGGGTCCCATGGAGTTTCAGGCTCCGTTCCCGGACCAGGTCCTAGAGAACGTACTGGAAAACGTGCTCCACTTCCTCTCGTCGCGGCGCGACCGCAACGCCGCGTCATTGGTGTGCCGTTCGTGGTACCGTGCGGAGGCACTCACCCGATCCGAACTCTTCATCGGGAACTGCTACTCTGTGTCGCCGCGCCGCGCCACCGCCAGGTTCAGCCGTGTCCGGTCCGTTACCGTGAAGGGAAAGCCGCGGTTCGCGGACTTCGATCTGATGCCGGGCAATTGGGGGGCCCACTTTTCGCCGTGGGGCGCCGCCTTAGCTCAGGCCTACCCTTGGCTTGAGAAGCTCCACCTGAAACGCATGTCCGTCACCGACTACGACCTCGCCCTCGTCGCCGCCTCCTTCTCCGGTTTCCGGGAACTTGTCCTCGTTTGCTGCGAAGGGTTCGGCACCCGTGGACTCGCCGCCGTTGCCGGCAAGTGCAGGTATGAATGCCTTTGTCATTGGATCTTGAGATTAGGAAGAATCTTTATCTGAATTTATAGCTTTTTTTTTTTTTTTTGATTCAGATTGCTGAGGGTGATTGAAGTTGTGGAATCTGTGGTTGAGGTTTCTGATGATGATGATGAAGTGGATTGGATATCATGTTTTCCTGAGAGTGAAACTCATTTGGAGTCTCTTGTTTTTGATTGTGTTGAGAGTCCTGTTAATTTCGCTGCGTTGGAGGGGCTTGTGGGTAGGTCACCTTGCTTGAAGAAGCTTAGGTTAAATCGTTATGTATCCATGTCTCAGCTATACCGGTTAATGCTTCGAGCTCCACAGCTCACGCATCTTGGAACAGGTTCCTTCAGTGCCACTGAGGGTGATCAGGAACAACCAGATTATGCATCTGCGTTTGCAGCTTGCAGATCCTTGGTTTGTTTATCTGGATTCAGGGATATTTGGGCTGATTACATTCCTGCTATTTATCCGGTCTGCGCGAATCTCACATCCTTGAATTTAAGCTATGCTGATGTTAATGCCCTTCAGCTGAAGTCGATTATATGCCACTGTCATAAACTACAGATATTATGGGTATGTGTTTGTGTTTGGCTGCATTGTCAAGGAAAGGGATCAGGATTTTAAAAGGTTAATAATGTTCTGCTTTTATTTTGCAGGTCCTTGATTCAATAGGTGATGAAGGCCTTCAGGCCGTGGCTGCAACTTGCAAAGATTTACGCGAGCTACGTGTTTTCCCTGTGAACGCACAGGAAGAGTCTGAAGGTCCGGTCTCTGAAGTAGGCTTTGAAGCAATTTCTCAGGGTTGTAGGAGATTGGAATCAATTTTGTTTTTCTGCCAAAGAATGACAAATGCTGCTGTGGTAGCTATGTCAAAGAACTGCCCGGATCTTGTGGTGTTTCGTCTCTGTATAATTGGGCAGTATCGGCCCGATCCTGTGACTCAAGAACCCATGGATGAGGGTTTTGGTGCTATTGTTATGAATTGCAAGAAGCTCACTCGGCTTGCTATGTCTGGTTTGCTGACTGATCGAGTTTTTGAATACATTGGGAGGTATGGGAAATTGATTAGGACACTGTCAGTTGCCTTTGCTGGAGACACTGACCTGGGGCTTAAATATGTGCTAGAAGGATGCCCTAATATGCAAAAGCTTGAAATCAGGGATAGTCCATTTGGGGATGGAGCTTTGCGAGCTGGTTTGCATCATTATTACAACATGAGATTCCTCTGGATGTCATCGTGTAAATTGACGCGTCAAGCTTGCCTAGAAGTTGCAAGAGCATTGCCCCACCTGGTTTTGGAAGTGATCAACAGTGTAGAGGATGCAGTTGATAATATTGAGATATTGTACATGTATCGGTCTCTTGACGGGCCACGAGATGATGCTCCAAAAGTTGTTACCATCCTGCATTAGTTTTCTTAATTCAAGAAGTTTTTAGCCTTTTCCGATGGTGGCTGTTGAATTAAATATGATAGAGCAGGGGATTTTAAATAAACCAGCCAGAAGATTTATGCTATCCATGGGAACCAAAGTTAAGCTAACAACTCCTGTTCTTTGTGTGGGCTGCTGTGATGGCAGGCCATAAAGATGCTATTCTGGAGGGAAACATTTTTCCATTTGGCCTTGTTTATGTTAGAGGACTCAGGTTTCGGATGGGGAATAGAGAATTAGGGAGGGTTAAGGGGGAGGATGAAGTCATACAGGTGTTGGACCATTCAATGTTGTTGTATCATCACAGCTTAAATTTATGTATTTTCCCTTTTATATTCATTTTATCATAACGGAAAACAGCCAGAGGAGGGGGGGAGTACAGATTACTGAAGCTGCTCTGGAGATTGGTTAGCAATTGTTATTTCATATCCTTGATCAAATAGGTGGTGTACATTGAGAGCAGATTCAGAAGGAAGGATCAAAACAGAAGGTTTGTAGAGGTGATGTCCTCAAACTTTTCCACCATACAATACCAGTAGAGAAGCAAAAAAAAGTATTCCCTTTGTAAGCAAGTTAGTCTGTTTATTTGTATTCAAATGATAGTTAATTTAAGATGTAGGTGGAGAGAATCCAATCCCCAGACTGATATGAACATATCTCTGTCTGCCTAATGTCAATGTTTTTATTTTTTCTCAGATGTGTTGCTGTAGCATTTGATTGTTGAATTTATTGTTATTGTTAGGAATTGTGAAATGGTTAATAAATGTCAGAATATGCATATGGACCATATAATGTCTATGTCTTTCGTTTTCTGCTATTAATTATGTGTGGAAAGTGTTTTTCAAGTACACGTTGCAGGACCCCCTTTCTCCCCGTGGGGTTCCAACATAACATGCTGAGAGGATCCCTTTTATGAGAAAAAGAGGGGTGTTTGATGGTCCTGATCGTCTATCATCATATCATATCCTTGTGAGGAGCCTGCGGGCTCTTTCAATTGCTCAGGAACCTCATACAAGCCATCTTAAGTCACATGCCTATTTGGTTTTATAGAGGGACTGAGCTAAACTCGTTATATATTATTATGCTGATGTATGTGTATGTATTAAAATATATATGGCTTCCATAGGATGTGAGGGGACCAATAATTTGATGACTGGTCTCCCCTCCTTTCTTTGCGTTATAAAGCGTCCAAGTCCACTATGGGACTATCTCTCTCATTATTAGGAGATAAATCTATATCTCACTGTCTTGTTGGTATTCAATCTGGCATGAGGCAGAATGGTAAAAGCAAACTAAACATCAAAGTGGGATCTGACTGTGCAAATAAGTGATGGGAAGCAAAGCTTGGCTTTCTTTTTTGTCTATCCATTTGCTGGTGCAGCAAGTGGACCAAAACCAATGGTATCCGCTTCCCACTTGCCCCCTTGCAATTCGCCATTTTCCCTTCTCTTCCCATGTCTCTGACCCTCACCATGTATCATGAATCAGATTTGCTTTGGTGAGAGGATAAGAGGCTTGTGCAGGAGCACTGAACGGAGAGAATAAAGGAACACTCGGTTCTCATCACTTGGCTTGGCTTATCCATATCGCTCATGGTGGGTATAGTCCCCTCATTGCCATTAAAACAGTTGTCATTGCCTTTTAACCATGTCCTTTTTCTGTTTGCCTTTGGTTCTTCTTTACGTGTATCCATCACTGTCCCCAAGGAAAAAAGAAACAATAAGCAAAAACAAATTCATGATGACCTAGCACAACTATGATTCTTTTCCACTGCATCACTTGTTTCAATTAGAATCGTCGGATATGTTTGAATGACCATTTTGATGGTTCTGTCTTACCTACTGGCCAGACCGCAGACCAAGTCCATCGCTTTTTGATTAAATTTCAAACACATTTCATGGTCCTGAATGAATAAGGGATCAGCACAAAACCAGAACCCAACCAAGTTTTCACGGATAAACTTTCAGTAATAGTGCACCCACTAAAATTAGAAATACGACCCACCTAACTCGTGTCATTTAATTCATTTTTAATGCAAGGAAACTCCATGTGTTTTTAATTTTAAGGGGGTTTGCAAAATCTACGAGATTTGTACACGCATTATACTGTTTACTAAGCATGTATACTATACGCGCTGATTATTTCAGCAATAATTATGATGAATTGCAGTTCTAAAAAGTTGATTCTTTGGGCTAGTTGGTGAAGATCCATCTGGGGTTTGGCCCACTACTTGATCATTTGAGTATGTGAGCCACGTGTAGGATACTGGGGTTGGGATACATTAATGCCTTTGTGCACATTAAGATTTTATATAATCATGCATTTTTCAATGATATCATGGTTGATAAAATAATGGTGGAGAGCCAGAATGCAGAATCTAACGTACAAAATTACAAACAAGGAAAGCCAACAACTAGTTGGCAGTGGTAGTGGGTGGTGTTGGTGCCTTGGTGGGAGAAGGAAAAATATAATAGGTAGTTGAAGCTAAAAGGGTTTTAGGTTTTCACAACTTTAGTCTGTTAAGCACATTCCATAGCTGATCTCAGCACGAGGTCAACCACTAAAGTATGTGTCCTGTGCTATGCCACTGGATTAAGCTTCTTCACTTGCAAGTATCTTATCTCTAATTAATTAATTAATCACGCATTCTTTCTGAGCACTATTTCCAGGATTGATCTTCTCCTTTTGCCAAGTGAACCTGTTTCTCATTTTATAAGCTATGGACCATATCACGATGGCAACTTTAGAGGAAAGTTGGGTGAATTTTCATGTGCAACGCAAACGAGTCATGCAAAGCAGAGAGTTTTATAAATGGGGTATTGTACAGTATCATTGCATATCTATCTATGTGTTGTACAGTATCATTTCATTTCCTCAAGTTCAAATTTGTGCTTATGGTTAATTCCTAATATATTAGATTTGCTCACAACGGAATTTTTGTTTTGGACCGAGTTGTCAACTTGTCATCATGAATTAATATGGTTTTATCTGGTTTAAAATCTTTTTTAAAGATTTCTTTAGCCATTGATTTTCCCTTAGAAGCTACCACATCCATATAAAATGTCCAAATGCACGAATAGTCCAGCCAGTACATATAGTCATATATTGTCCATTGAAGGGATGAGACATGCACTAATAATAAATGGCTCTTGTCCATAAATCACCCATAATACACTTGTCAAGTCAGATTGTCGGAATCTCTTTAGATAAGTTGCTCATTTTAGCCCCTCAAAAGTTTAATCATAATACAGATAGCCATTAAAGAAAAAGTTTTCAAAAGAGAGAAAGTAGCATCATCCCTTGCCTCAGTATCTTTGTCCATTCCTAAACAGGATTTGAAAACTTTGGAAGATGTGCGTTTGTGCGTGTGCAATACTTTTTAGTTTTTACATATGTTAGAAAAAATTATATGATCTTTAGGGTGTGTTCCATATTGAATGAGAATTATAAAACCCTTTTACAATATGATCTTTACTTTTCCATTCCCCTTATTAACTCTTCTTTCTTTCCCCCACATTACATATATAGTACATGCATCCACAAAAAGTAAACAAATTCTAGCCTTAAGAATGCCATCAGGACTCCTCAACTTGATGGACGTGGGGGGGCCACTCCCTTGTACAAATTTGACAAATGGGTCATCCATAATAGGTGGTTGCTCTAAGTCTTAGGCCCCGATGTGGACATCATGGTATGTCACATTGTTCTTCAAATGGAACCAGGAGCTTCTTATACCCCAATACTTTATAACAATGAACTCATTCGTGAAATATCTAAAACTGAGGCTTCAAAGTCTTAGAACTTCAAACCCCATTAAAACTTTAAAAGGGCCATACTTTTTATTTTTTGGGGGTACATGATTTGAAGGAGAGGTAAAGAGCATTCCAATAATATCTCCTTTATTGGTATATTTTTCAAGAGTGACATGGGTACCCTGTGCGTTTGGAATTCGTTCTAACAAAAAATATCTTGTTAAAAATAGCACGAGCACTCAGTGAGAAGCGATGCCCAAGCTTAACTTTCAAAAAGAAAGTGGTGTCGTCAGGTCAGGGGTCACTTTGGCTAGAACCAAATTATCCTCTCAAGATAAAGCAGAATGAATGTCAGGTATCAGCTTCAATATGGTCAAGAAGGAGGGGATGGAACCTGAAAAGAAAAGAAAAATTTCTGGTTTCTAAATTCATGGTGGAGCCCAGTTTGGTCATGATGGACCTTAACCTAACTATTACTACAAATAATTTCAACATAAGTCCATAGTATGACCATACAAAATTTTGGAGAAGCATAGACCCCCCCAGTACGAAAATGAAAAGTAAGGGGCCTCATATTTTGATTAGGATATGCTTACAATTAATTCTATATTGCCATCATCATATTTCAACATGAGCCACTTTGTGCGCTTGAAATCTGTACATAGGTGATAGATAGGATACAGGCATATAAAGGGCCGACCCAGTTCAAATACCGACTTCGTGAGTGTCTGGGGAAAGGGAATACTCTAAGCAATCTTTCTCCTGTTTTTTTTGCAGAGAGACTGATTCGAACCCGCGACCTGACACACCACGGCAAGCAAGCTTACCGCTGAGTCAAGCCAGCCCTTCAGGATAGAGGCATATGCGGACAAAAATTATACTTCATATTCAACCTCCAATTTCAAAGGCGTTCAACAAGAACACACTTAACTGGCAAAAAGTCCAGCACTTGATCATCTGGGTTGATCAAATCAGGGACCTCCCAATAACGTTTCGTAATAGTAAAAGAAAAGTACTCTTTCAATAGTGAGTCAATAGTGTCCAATTCAAATTAACCTCTGCTTTTAAAGAATAAAAGCTTGTATTGCACTAAAAAGTAGTCACAAAATCTTACAATATTTCTTACTTTAGAATGACGCTGCTTTTCTGAGGGACGGTGAGAAGATTCACAAAATAACTGCAGGTACATGTGAAGAGATGATCAAAAGAGTCGTATTTGCGAGAGAATTGGATGTTCCTATAGTAACATGAGCCTGCCAACTTGCTCACAGTACATAGACAGCAAATACAATACGGTACTATTGCCTAGAAAACGGTGCTGTAAAGGGTCATTAGCGCGAACCATGCATCTTTTGGATATCAAGTGGCTACAAGTTAGTCAACAGCTATAAGGGAGATACTTAATAATTAATATGACAAATTAAATGCATGCGGAGAGAAGAATAAATGGAAAGGTGAGTCTAGTTGAGGGATTTCGAATAATGGCTGATTGGGGTTATTCCGGCTTCATTAATAATTTTTGGTTGGAGTTTAGAATACACAGTTATATTAAAAATTTGATACGAAAAATTTTGCAGCTCTTTTATCATGCACGGCTCAATCGGATTAATCAATGAATTATAAATATATTATGGAGTTATATACGAGGCTAAGTTTAACAAGAGGGAATTCAAAATATAAATAAGATACAATTAAGGAATGATATCCATCAAAGATATCAATTTTAATACGACAGCTAGAGGGGTGATAAATGAACCAAGGATCTCTGGCTTGACTCGTGAAGGTTTGAGCTTATATACCTAAAATTGTAATAGTATAAAAGTTCATTTAATAAAAATACCTCAGGCTTCAATTCAAAAACTCAACCTTAGAGCCTCTCAGACTAACTGGTCTAGTATATTAATTTATATTTTTGTTTTATATTTTTCATACTACTTGTAATAGTCCTCTATCTCTCATCCATTTCATCCCATTTTATTGGTTAAACAGGCTTTTTGAATGATTTTGTTCTATATTATTCTGTTTGGATATACATTGAATTTATGAATATTTATGTTACTAGTGTTGTTGATTCTGTTTGAATAAATTTTTATTGTCTTTTTTTTTTTAAACAAGCTAAATCAGACTTTCATTTTTTGTAAATAAGTCAGGCCACATGTCGATAATTATATTCATAACAGGTAACAGGTTTGATCAGGCTAACACATTTAAATACAGGGTTAACATTTTAAGCCTAAAGCTCGGCTCGGCCCGGCCCGTTAACACCCCTAACGACAACATGATATATAGGCTCGGGCCATCATCAGAAGCACTAAAGGTCCAGAATCCAATACCCACAGGTAAACTCTATAAATAAAAGGTAAAACCTACAGGTACGTTACGCTTTCTCTCCTATTGTTATGTTGTTACTATGCACACACCCCTTTAGCAAAACTGTTTATTATTCTTCTATGCACAATGATTTACTTGACTCAAGGGTATTTAATCCATATATACCTTAAAAAGGGCATCTAGATCCAAAAATAATATACTAGTTCTATTGGGCTAGCTAGACATTTTTGTCTTTAAACATATATAACAAAATATTTCTACTCTCACAATTATACATGGGGCTCATCCCTTAACTTTTCTCTCTTCATTCTTCTCTCTCCTCTCTCCTTTCATTGTGACTTGTGAGAGTAGGAATTCTTACATTAGATCATGTAACATAACAATTCATTTATTCCATGTTATATCATCTAACATAACAATTCATTTACTCTTTATTTATTGAGTTTTATTAATGTTATGTTACATGATTTAAGTGTTGTTTCCAACACACACAAAAATGGAGAGAGAAAGTGGAATGATGAAAGAGAAAGAAAAATATGTGGACCCCACCTCTTTAACGTGTGTGTAGGAGAGTGATGTTATATGATAAACATAAAACCCTTATTTATTAATTGTTTTGACATCTAGTAACCGCCGAAATTATAGTAACAGGATATAAGCATTTCATGCTATCTTGTACCGAGATAGAATTTGAACCATGTCAATTAGACACGGGTAACATGATTCAATAATAGCTAACATGATTGCTATCATAAGACCTAATACGCACAACGACCAAAAGGTCGTATTATTTATAAAAAATTATCTGAATATTATGGACAAATGGCGATGGTTTTTTATAAAAATAAGTGTGTGTCATTTTAAATAGCACAAGTTGTGTCATTTCATATACTTAAAGAGATGAAACTCACTTTTTTTTTTCATCTTTATTTTATTTTTTAATGGAACTCATATCTCTTTATATCTATGAAATAAAATACTATTCCTTTTTTTACAATATACAGATGGGCTTGTTACAATGAGAGACCCATATGTTTCATTGTTAGTCCATTAAGACTATGTTGTTTTGCTGCACGTATGGGAAATGAGGATAGTTTTTGTCGTCACCTCATAGGCCCAGTTAGCGATTGCTCTTTTAAAATCCATCATGAGCACTTCATTTTTATCCTATTGTTATGCATGTCAACTACAGGGTCAAATTGATTTAAAGGAATTTTGAATTTGTGTCTTCTTTTGAAACAAAATTCCAATAATGGGTATAACATCATATTTGTTCCTAATTATAGTTGTAAATGTTATAAAATGACATTAATAGGTAAACGAAAGCATGAGAGAAAATACAGGAAGATCAAAACAAGAATTCTTGAGAAGTATGTCAATATTATCTCAAAACATGAACTCTTAAAAATATGTGACACCAAATTCCTATCGTAACCCGAAATTTATATTCAAAAAACATGGAGTTGCCATTAATTTGAAAAAAAAATAAAAAAAACCTTTTTTATTTTACAAACTAATCTTTAAAACATTAGATCAAGGTTCACGAGTCTAAGTACACAAGGAAGGGTGAAAACTTAATCTCGTTGCATCCCTAACACATCCATTTAAAAATAGTTACCTTAAATTAGTTGTGCGAATTATTAATAGCTTTTAGAAATATTTACTTTATACCCGAAGGAGATATATGATTATTTAGAAAGAAACAAAACTAAATTATTTAAATTTTACTTTAGTTTTGACGAGAAAAATATCGCTCCGACGTATCCTTAGCTACAATGAGAAAATCAAAGCTACATCGTTCTTGGAATATATTTGTGTGTTGGCTAATTTAAATATTCTTAAATTTATAATTTTAATTTGGGAGATCCATTAAGTTTAGAGGAATAATGAATTTGTCACAAATTCAAAAAAAATTGTTCAAATGTCATGCGAACAGTAAATTTTTTCAAAGTGTCACATATGCAAATTCGCTACAACAAATAGCGAATTTAGTTTGTAGGCGTGACATGTTTCTGGTGGCCACCTAATTCCCTACTTGTAGTAGGGAATTAGGTGGTCAAAATATTAATGAGTTCTGAGCAAAAACATGATACATGGCAAGTTCTCTCAAATTGGCTATGGGATGCAGCGAATTAGGTACAAATCACACTCGGAGGGAGAGTTCGTTGTAGTATGTTGAAAGTGGACGACCAAGTTGCTTAATGGAGAATGATCGCAGATTGAGTTCGAACAAGCATGTCTCGTCGGATCCATTGTAGAATGTCTTCATAGCAACCTCCCAAATCTATTGGGCAGTCTCAAGTCAAAGGAATTTATGCATGATGGAAGGGCTCATCAAGTTAATGAGCCATCTCTTCACACGCTTGATCTCAATAATCCAGACATCACGGGACAGATTGATTGGACGGGTGATTATATATATAGGGTTTATCATTTATCATTTAACATGATCACAAAAAATTTTCTACACACACAACATTTTATGGGGCCCGCAGCAAAAAAAAAAAAAACTCTGGCATGCAAAACGAATCTCTATAACATAACACAATCATTTTTCCTATAACATAACTCTTATAAAACCCATATATATATATCCATGAGTTGGGACCAAAGAAGATAATTTGAGTCATGAAGGACAATGGATACTATGTTGTTGAATGATGAGATTTGGAGAGAGGGCGGGGGACTGTGGAAGGGTGATTTTGGGGTTGGTGTTCTGGTTTTCCATGAGAATAGAAAAAGAAAAGTAGGGATTTCGTATGATAATAAAAAGAAATGGGTCACGTTAGAATGAAAATAGTAAAAACGAGTATGGGTGGGTTGTTTTATAGAAGGGGAAATGATGGGCAAATACGATGTGTGACTTTGATGAAATTAATTGTCCCTTTCATGGATCAGAAACCAGCTCTGATATCATGTCAAACAAAGAGATATGCAATAATTTCTCATCTAGTATTATCATTCTCAACTAAGGTTTATATACACAAAATTCAATCTTCAACTAACACCAAATCAGTTCATTGTAGTAAAATAACAAATAATTATACTGCTAAAGCATCTCCTAAAATCATATTTTCAACAATCAGGTATTATCCAAATATCATTCTAAACAAAATAGCTTTTTTAATTCAAACTTACAGTTTAATAGATTCTAGTGGAAATTAATTGGTTAGCCGGTCGTCATGGCTAAATGATACGAACACAATAAATAAAAATGAGAATTTAGCTTTATTGAGGAAGCCTGACCTCAAATGGCTTTATCGAGGAAACCTGACCTCTTGCACAAGTACCTTTTGGGATAACTTTTCTAATCTGATCTAATACTTTTATTCAAATACTTGAAGATTTAAATAGGTGATACAAGACAACTTTAAAATAACTTCTCACTAACACTAAATAGGTTCCACTAATAGCTATGACCTATTCTTTAGGAAAGTTAAAATTCAAATAACAACCCAACAATTCAGAAAATATTAAAATTATAAAAGAAAAAACCGTAACATTCCCTTCCCCTAAAAATAACTCTTGTCCTCAAGAGTAAATTTAACATCAAGTAATTGAATCATCTTCAATATTTGCTTTTCCTTCACTTTCGTCCATCATCGCCTCGTCGTCGCACTCTTTTGTCACGGCTTGATGGTGAACAATTGTTTGTAGCGATGGTCTAGAGTGAATGCGTCGTTATAGCGAACGGGAGTCGAACTGGTGGAGGAGGCGCCATTGCCAGCACCGTTGGTGAGAGTGGGTAAAGGTGAACCCTTGGTGTTGTTGACTGTTATGGTCCGTTGCACATTCTGAGCAGTGAAGATGTTCTTCTGATCGCGAGCCTCGTGTAGTTTTGTGAGCCCAATAGCAGATGAGAGGGTGTTGAGTTTGTTAGGCACCAAGATGTCTAACCGGTTGGAGATTTGGTTGAACATCTCTTGCTCCAACAAAGACTGGACTGCGTCTTCCAATTTCTGAACTCGTTTGTCCATGCCTGAGCTCTGATACCAATTGATACGAACACAATAAATAAAAATGGGAATTTGACAGGAAGCCTGACCTCAAATGGCTTTACTGAGGAAGTCTGACCTCTTGCACAAGTGTCTTTGGGGATAACTTTTCTAATCTGATGTGATACTTTTATTCAAATACTTGAAGTTTTAAATAGATGATATAAGACAACTTTAAAATAACTGCTCAATAACACTAAATAGATTCCACTACTAGCCATGATCTATTATTTAGGAAAGTTAAAATTCAAATAACTACCCACTATTTAAACAACCCAACAATTCAAAAATATTAAAATTATAAAAGAAAAAACCGTAACACTAAACTACCTTTTTATAATTCTATTGTTGTTTTTTATTTTTATGATTAAGATAATTTTTGGGTCATCAAGCCAGCTAAAATAAACCTAAATGAAATGCGAGGGGTTGACAATCCGTCTCGACTAAGTTACCTTTCTAAAAATAATTTAATATTATTATTTTCATTATCAAAAATTTTACGGTGAATTTAAATAAATTTCGAATCACCAAGTTGTCACGGTTAAAATGAGCCAAAACAAAATATGTGAGGTTAACAAGTCATCAAACTAAATTATCCCTTTAATAATAATCTAAATGTAATAAGTTTCATTATTATAAATGTAGGTTCTTTTTAGAATTAGGTTCTAAATTATCCCTTTAATAATATTAATACCAAAAATAATACCAATTTAATCATCATGATCAAAGAGAGAAAATGTTAAAAAGTTTTTGAACAGAGAGAAAATGTTGATCCAATGGTGATTAGGTAGTAAGTTGGTAGTGGAAAGTTTTGGTAGTAAGAATATCCCTTCTCTTAATAATATTCTAAATGTAACGGTAATTGTAACGTTAATTGTAATAAGTTTAATAACAAATAATAGTAGGTTCTTTTACACCAGTGTAAGACTAACAAGTCTTATACCATATCTCAATAGTTAATGGAAGAAAATTATCGGTTGGTCGTATTTGTAGTATAATTAATGATTAATTAATATTAATTAATTTGTATGACTTTTTAAATTATAACCGTTAGATGCACGGAAATCAATGGTTGAGATGTGATATAAGACTTATTAGTATTACAATAATATAAAATGATCCTAATCAATTATTAAAATCTATGATAAAATAAGTTTTGCAGCATAAAATTGTCTAAAATGATCCCGAAAAATATGTAAGTCAATAAGCCGTCATGGCTAAGTCTTCCTTTTACCAATAAAATTATTTCTTTTATTTTTAAAAAATTAATAATTAAGAAACATTGTCGTTACCCTTTATTATTATTATTATTGCTATTTTTAATATGTTTATTATTATTATTATTCCTTTTTGCTAAGATTACATGGTAACTTTCGCTACTGTCATGTTATGATTTATTGAAGGAAAAAATGTGTATCATTTTAAAGGATATAAAATTGTGTCATTTTAAGTGAGAGAAAGAGATAGATAAAGAAAGAGAGAGTAGACAAAAAAATATAAAGGTGTGGGTCTCACTTCTTTATAAAAGTGAAAGGATATAAATTATATCATTTAAAAGAACAAACAATTTTCCCTTTATTCAAATAACAATGTTAAGACCACCTTTTCATCTAGAAATATTGTACATGTAGAAGGTAGAAAAATATAATAAAAATACATTCTGTTTACAAACGCCACACAGAGCTTCACCATTTTACGATCACATGTTTGCATCTAAAGTGCAAGAAAAGTAAAAAACATAATAATAAAAATGCATTCTATTCACAAACACCAACCAAGACAGCTTCACCATTTCCATTTCTTATGTTTGCATCTAAAATGTAAGGGAAGATTATACTTATAATTTTTTTATTACAATCATATCTTATCATCGTTGATTTCCGTCAATCAACGGTTATTATTTATTATGAATTAATAATTAATTAATGTGTTTAATTTGCTAAAATGATAACCGTTGATTGACGAAAATTAACGGTGATAAAATATAATTGTAAAAAATTATAAAAAAAGATTATAAGTATAACATTCCCCGAAATGTAATACGTACAGGAATGTAGAAGAATAATAAAAAATGCATTCCATTCACAAACACCAAGAAAGCTTCATCATTTCCATTTCTTATGTTACTTTCTAACAAAATTAAAGACGTAAAATATGAAGCAAAATCGGAATGAATCAGATCATAAACATGAACAAATTTAAAATATACAATTTTATTAAAACATAAACATCACAACAATACGAAACCATAGACAAAACGTACCAAACATTATTCTAAAGCAAACAATAATACTCTAATCCTACCTAAGCTGACCGTAAACTCGTAAGGATGATTCAATTGCATTTAAAAACAATAAAATAAAAGTACTACCTATATTGACCATAAAAGTCCTAAGGCAAAAGTAAACAAAACACATATAACGTCACTTTTCCTTTTTATTATTATAAGAAAACATCAATTTCACTGAAGTAGTGGAGTACGGGATAGGTGAAAATAAACAAAATAAAAAGACTGAAATGAAGTTTACACATTTTTGTTTTCGCTTACAACTAAAAAGAAAAAATATAAATTAAGAGGCCAGATAAGATAATAATAAAAAGAAAAATTACTGAGTAGATTTTATTATTTTTAAACAAAAACTGTTTATATAAACATATTTGGTCAAAATTGAGTGTTCACACCTATGGTTTAATCATCTAATTTTCTATCATGCTTTTATATAGGACTCTTTTTTTTTTTTTTTTTTGAGATATTCCAATCGGTTCATCGCTTCAAGACTAATCCGATTACGGATGATTTTCGAGATTAAGGCTTTAAATCCCTCGCAAAGATGGTATTGTGGAGGATCAAACACATGCTCTCACCCCTGCCCAGTTCTCTGGCACCAACTGAACTATCATCATTTGATTTTGATCAGTCCAACACCAATTGGGTTGAGCCTAAACACATAGGGTTGAAGGTAGAGAATGCTGATGAAGAGAAAGACAATTGTCTATGTTGTTTACCGAGATGTTTGAGTGCTCGATCAGATATTGTAATGTGTTGCGAGATGATTGGGCGGCATCTTTGTATATCTGGGTAATTTGGAACAACCCAAAGGGGGTGTATATGTAAAGGCACTCTGATGCTCAAGTCAGTTTAGCACTCAAAGAGGTTTAAGTATTCAACGAGAGATATCATAACTAGGGTGTTTATAGTGCCTGAGTATCGTGTTTATCATCGTCCTTCACAAGGCGGTGTTCAGGTTGATTGGTAAAGAGATTGGCCTCTCAGGCTTATTCCTTAGTGGATAAGCCTTTGTTTAAAGCATATTTTGTTGTCTATGATGGCAAGTTAGAGCCGCCAACCCTTCACTGGTTCCTGATGGTGGCCAACTTACCAGAGCTGCTGACCTCGACAATGATGATTCATATCAGGTTAAGTTATTTTAGCTTGGTGGCCAAGTTTCTTAGCGAGATGCATTCCTTTTGAGTGAGATGGTCTGCTTTTATGCTATGTCGCAGGGGGGAGTTGGGCCTTGTTTACAATTGGGCCTTTATAACAAGTCGGATCATAAGTCTCCAACTCGGTGCTTATACTGTAGGCATGAGGAACGAGATGTATTCTTCATGCTAGATTTTTATTCACTTTAGATGTTTTATCTGCACTTACGGTAAGATACTTTCCACGTACCCATAGTCTTTGTACTTGAGTGGGCTTTGGTAAAACCATCATATTGCCACTTAAGAAACGGTTGATGTGATTTTTACTATCAGACGCATTAAAGCAAACCTTATTACGTGTAGGTTAACGAAATAACCCTTTAATCTTCGGCTGCCCCTTGTCCCACTTACGGTAAAATTGCTTCATCTTTGCACGCTTTTACGCTTATGCTCTTCAGTCACTTTTCATATTATTAGCGAAGGTTTTTGGAGGGAACAACAATCATAGTTCTTCGTGTCTTAAGGGAAGTTTATTTGCTTCTTCTTCAAGCTTCTTAATTTCCTTTGTTGTCACGTTATGAGTTTGCTCTTGCATTCGTGGTTGAAGAACTTCACTGAATTTCAGTATACATACCAGGTATAAACTTCCATTTTCACCTTCATTAATTTTTATTTCTGGTAATCTTCTGCTTAGTGTTGTTTCAGATTATTTGAAACTTGCATGTGTATTTGCATTCCAGTGAGTAGTGTCGTTTCTTTTCTGGGCGTGCTCTGGTTTTTGGGCTTTTACATTCAGGTTTCTTCTCCATCAAGTATTCTGGATTTTTAGGGTTGCGTACCACCCTTTTGAGGAAATGTCTAACGATCATCCCTTTTCTGTGTATTTTAGAAACATGGTTGAGAGGTCATATTCCACAAGACACGAATTGAGACCATTTCCTAGGTTAGGGTCACTTAGTACGGCAGGATGGTGGTTAAAGGGGAGTGTATCTCGCCATGGGAGAAAACTAAAATTGAAAGAACCCTCCCTCATACCTTAAGAGGTTATGGAAGTGAGTCTTCTTTGCGAGGTTCTAGAAGAGTTAGAATTTCATTCTGCAAGTATCGGGAGGGATCTCATAGGTTACCTCGTGTTCAATCCCAATAGAGTAACATCTCATGTCCAGTTGATCCTAATTCCCAAATTCCTTCATCATCAAAAACTCCCATTGTTATTTCTAGTAGCTCATTTTTTGAGTTAAGTCCCCATTCTATTCCCAGAGCACCTTGCTACCCTAGTCATCCTCCTCGTAGTCTCAGTCCTGTTCCTTTAATTGTTGTGTTTCGTGCTAGATACCCTTTTAACAAACGCAAAATAGGCGAAGTGCCTTTAAGCTCTTTTTTCAGCTCGTCTTCATCTAATTCTTCTGATACTTCTTCTAGTTCTTTTAATACTGGCTTTACTTCTTCCACTCTTAGGGAAATCATGAGTAAACACACCTTTGTAGGAGTGCCTCTGGTCTGCGAGATGTAGTCAGCCTTGCATGGGTGAATGATGATGTGAAGAAAATAACCTCCAAATTTCATGCTACCTAATCAGTAACGGATCTTTCTATTGTAATTCACCTCACTAAAGACAAGACCATAAGTAGGAAATTTTCCCAATTCCTACAATGAACGTGTGTGCTCATCTCGTATTGATGAAAAATCGTAACAATTTTTGATAATATATAGTCATGTTTTCCTTTCCTTAAGCGCCCGTCTACCATTATCAACTTTTGTAATTAATCTTTTAAAGCATATTCATGTCGCCCCTTCACAACTGCGTCTAAATGCTTGAGGGTATATTCGTGTGTATGAAATGTTGTGTAAAGCATACAACCTTTTCATGTTGCCACGTTCTTTTTTGTGCCTGTTCAGAGTTTACGAATCCCCCAAAAGTTGGGTTTCGTTTAGAAAAAATGCCTCCTATAATTTTTGCGAGGCATATTCCAAAAAAATTCATAATTGGAATATGGATTACTTCAAACTTTATCTTACAAGAGATCATCATCCATTTCATTTGGATGATGAAGATAATAATCCCCTCTCTCCTTTATACTTGACAAACGACCTTGAAGACTTTCCCAAAATTAGCTATTTGATTGACAATTTGAATTTTCCTAAGAAAATAACGGTGATGAAGCTGTACGATATTGCCTTCAACACACGAATGGTGGCTTATTGAGTGCGTCACAATCCTCAATGAGTATACCGATGATGATGTGAAAGTTTTCCTTGGTAGGAATTTTCATCATGCATATAGTTTTTGTTGTTGATCTTGCACTTTATTCGTGCTTTTACTATATCATTTTCATCTTATCATTTTTGTTTTGCTTTTAATTGCAGACAAGGAGATTTCAAACAAGCTAAAGATGTTGGAGCTAATGGCGAGGAACAGAGCTGCTGCCAGGGCTGGTGGAGCAAGCTGTAGTCATCTTCCACCGATTTCTCTTGAAGTGTAAATGCAAAAATCAATTGGGTTGTGCCCAATCACACACGGTTGAAGTTTAAGGATGTTGATGAAGAGAAAGACAATTGTGTATATTGCTTGTCGAGATGCTTAATTGCTTGACGAGATATTGTAATGCGTTGCGAGATGAGTGAGTGGCACCTTTGTATATCTGGGTAATCTGGGAACGACTAAAAGGTACTTGCAAAGGCACTCTGACGCTCAAGTATGTTTACTACTCACAAGGTTCAAGTATTCAAATAGAGATATCATACTTAGGCCAGTGACCTCTGTATTTATAGTGCTTGAGCGTCGTGTTTTTCATCATCCTTCATGAGGTGGTGTTTAGGTTGATTAGTAGAGAGGGATGGCCTCTCCTAGGCTATTTCTTAGTGGATAAGCCTATGTTTAAAGTAAATTATGCTATCTATGGCGGAAAGCTGGAGCTGCCAATCGTACTTTGATTTATTTATTTTTTTTGGTACCAAATGAGACAAAGAATATAGATAATTTTTTTGAAAGATCATGGTTTTGATTTCAAATATCACCCAATAAAAACTAATGCAATAGTTGTCACTTATAGTCTCTTTGGTGCAATTTTTTTCTTTAACTTAAAAGCAACTTTTAACTTTTAAGTAAAAAGTAAAAATTGAAGTTTGAAAATAGAGGCTAAAATCTATTTGGTGATTATATAATTTATTAGCTTAGAAGTGATTTTAAAGTTCAAGCTATAAATCAGTTGTTTGGTAAAATAATTTATCCAAGCTTTGTTTCCGATTGGAATTATTATAAAGCGTATATTTATGAACCAATATATTATTAAGATGAACAAAATATAATAAAATTAAAGGTAATTTAAAAAAAATGATAAATATTTAGTTGTCAATATATTTTAAAATAAATTGAATTTATTTATATTAATATATTTATATGTTAATATATCAATAAAAAATATATTTATATGTTAATATATCAATAAAAAATATATTTAAAATAATTTTTTATCAAATACTTATTTATATAAATAAATGTTTTAAAATTTTAATATATGAATATTTTAAAATACACATTTTCCAATATAAATAAATATCTTATCTCTCTCAACGTTGTGAAGTTTTATCTATGGATAGCATAAAATTGGCCTTTTTTTTGTTTTAAAATACTGTAAATAAGAATTTAGAATAAGAATATAAATATAATAAAATATAAAGAATCCAAAAAAAAAAATAGCTTTTTTATTTTAAAAAAAAAACTAAATTTGAGGAGCTAGAAGCTCTTCCCGGGAATTTATAAAAACAAGCTACTTTCATGTTTTTGTTCATTATAATAAAATATTACCTTTTTTTATAAGAGCTTTTGTAAAAAAATAAAATTGTTTGGCTGCGTTTATTATTATTATTATTAATAATTTTTTTTTTTCTTTTTCCATTTTCTTCTTTTCCCTCCTATGGAAGCTTCAGGATCTATGTAGCGGAGTTACAGGGAAAGAGAATTACAGAACAGAAATTAAAGAGAAGAAAAAGAATTTTAGAGAGAGAGAAGAAACACAAGGGAGAAATGAGTCAATAATCTTCTATGCTTTTCATTCCAAACACACCTATTTAACAGTAAATGTTTGTGAGTGAATTACTATCTCCTCACAAAGGGAAATTCTAATTATGTGGTAATAAAAGTAACAAAAACAACGGGACACATTATAGAATTAAAAACAAACACATATTGTAAGTGTGGCCATTGGGAGCATGTGTTTCTGTGTCTAATTGGGTCGTTACATTTCACCGCCCTTCAAAACAACCTCGTCCTCGAGGTTGGGTTGCACCTCCACCTGGATCAAAGATGGCACAATCTAAAATCATAGCATTATGGCAAGAGTATATGAGAATAGGGAACCCTTCAAATATCAACCTTGTAATGATCAAGTCCCTCCATTTTGCATACATGTCAAGCAATCCACTCAAAACAATTGGGTTGGCAACTATTGTTTTGTGTTCCATCTCGTGATGCATTTGCTTAACAGCAACCAGTAACTCAAGTTGAGCATAAACATATAAAATACCAGTAAAAGGGAAATTATGTGGCACAAACCCTTTAACTTTCATTTCCTCAAAAGCTTGTAGAGCTTTTGCACCAAATTCTTTTGGGACAGAGGTAGCAATCAAGGAATTCCAAATATTTAAATTCCAAACCAAAATCCAATTGTAAAAAATCATGGCCCCTATGATATTGTCCTTCTTGCATTACCCACAACCCATAAAGGACCACACAAAGCATCTTATAGGCACCAGGTCAAAGATCACTCTCACGGCATCCATTGCAAACCTCTTTGTGAAAAGCTTGAATGACATATCAATAAAATTGTATTGTGAGGACATAACCAGTATTGCATTGAGAATAACAATCAGTAAAACCACTAAACTTATCATGACAATTGTGCGTAGCTGCTCGGCCCCGTTTATCCGTTGTGGCTGTGAGACAACGGCAATAGCAAACAAAAAAGCTATATCATTGCACAAAGTAGCATCTGACTCCAAGGCCTGAATGAAAATAACGATTCCTTGAATAGCTACACATTGTGCTTGGCAGAGTTCACCAATAGCACTGGGGTCTGGTAAAAGGCGAACAAAATGCATTCCTGGGAGTAAAATACTTGCCTCTCTCTTTTTAAACTTTTTGATCAAAATCATTACAGGTGACACAAAGTCCTTTATGACACAAAAGATTTGATCAAAAGTGTTCGGAAGAATCCACCACTTCAAAGTCCATGCACAGATTTTGGTTACAAGCCCCAAAAGTGTGTCCAGCAAATATCCCACCCGCAAGATTCTAGATGATGTAGCATCAGAATTGCAATCCAATTTTGCAAAAGTATAAAATTTAGCCAGCAATGCACCTTGGACAGAGCTGCTCATGTACACTTCCTTGCAAATCATCATGGATAGATAAAATGGATCTCCTGACAAAGAACTTTTGAACTCCTCACTAATTGATGGCTTAATAGACCAAACTTTTATCATAATCAAAAAGAGATCCAGTGCCAAAATATTTCCCTTGGAAGGAGCCCAAGGATAGCATGAGAAAAATAAGAAGCCATTCAACCACCTCCTTAAACTAAAAATAGCAGTTAAAGCTTTAGTTGACAAATCATCATCCCCTTTGGAAGGATACACTGCATTACCCTGAACTAACTCAAGATTGACTATTGCCTGGAAATTCCCAAGGCAAAGATTGACAAAAGTGATAGTAATGAACCGAATTGCTGTCAAACTTTCACAATTATCAAAGATGAATGATTTCAACATTGACCAGCCTTCATCCTCACTAAAAGCATTATAAACATAGGTAGTCAAAGATTCACACCCAAAGAGAATCTCGTCAAGGAGAGATTGGCATTACAGAGCTAATGGGGCAAAGTTGTTCTGCATTAGGATTGCTAATTTGTGAAGTGTATGGAAAGTTATCTTAATATGGTGAAGAGGATGGTGATTGGACTCTAGCATAAAAGCAGCCATAGTAGTCTTCAGGTCCCAATCAAAAAATTCGCAGCAATGTAAAGATGAAGCATGGATTGTCAAACTGAGTTCCTCCCGAGGTAAAACCTGGATCAACTGAAGCAAGACAGATAGGCATGGGATGTAGTCAAGGCCAGCAGTGACATTGCAGAATGTCAAATTGTACCTAATAAATTGCAATAGGTATGATTCACATCTCCTTTTAGTCATTTCATCAAACATCTGGGTTGTACTCTCAACAGCTCCAATTGCACTAACAGCTTTAAATCCTTCTATGACCATATTAGCAGAACCAGGAGGGTATGGAGAGTCCGGAGGCTCTGGTAATGGCGGTGGGATATATGTGAAACTCGAATAAGAAGCAGCAAAACCAAATGCGCTTGAGAATAAAGGAATCATAGTTGTTATGGATAAGGAGGTAGACAAAACAATAAAGACTCCTTCAGTAGGAGCCGTTGCAGCATAAGTTGATACTTCTGGATATCCCTCAGACCCAAACGACGATACAATATAGGGTGTTCCGTTAGCAATGGATGATCCACCAAACGACACGGAGGCTGAGGACACTCCACCAATCGGAGCTAATGCGAAGCTTGTGTGCACGCTCGTCGATTGTGGGAGGGACACTATCCACTGGTTAGTAGTCGTAGGGGTCTCACATTTCACTAATCGATGACGCCGCACCAGAAATGCACGAAACATCCTTTGAATCCTAGTAGCAGCTATATCTTCTAGATCAACTCGCATCTGATCGAATTCAGCCCTCATCTTTGCGAAATCAGCTCGCATCTCGGCTCGAACTCTTGCGAAATCAACTCTCATCGCAACGCTAGCCCTGGCAAAGTCAGCACGCGATTTTGTAAGGGATCGGTCTAATGCATGAAGTGCAACAGTGATATCATCCCAGCATGATGTAATGGTTGGTGAGATTGAAGGGTGAGATTGGGGATCAGGGATTTGTTGTTGAAGAGGATGAATATTACTTCTAGCTATGGAGGAAGAGTAGCTCGAGGAAAGCACCATTGTAACGGAGTTACAGGGAAAGAGAATTACAGAACAGAAATTAAAGAGAAGAAGAAGAATTTTAGAGAGAGAGAAGAAACACAAGGGAGAAATGAGTCAATAATCTTCTATGCTTTTCATTCCAAACACACCTATTTAACAGTAAATGTTTGTGAGTGAATTACTATCTCCTCACAAAGGGAAATTCTAATTATGTGGTAATAAAAGTAACAAAAACAACGCGACACATTGTACAATTAAAAACAAACACATATTGTAAGTGTGGCCATTGGGAGCATGTGTTTCTGTGTCTAATTGGGTCGTTACAATCTACATAGTTGTTTTATATATTTTTATTTTTATTTAATTTATGAATATTTTTATTTATAAAATAAAACGGAATTGATTCCTCTCATGTCAAAAAATATGAGATAATTATGTGAGGAGTCATAACCATATAAAATCATAACCGTTGATTCATCTTTGTATGATTATGATCTTCTCATACAATCATGTCATATTTTTTTTTTTTCACATCCATTTCCATCAAACTTGTATTGAAATTAAATACCTAACATTCACACTGACATATCGGAACATAATCTCATTTTAAAAAAGGGTCTCTTTTTTTCTCATGTTCATGCAAAAAAAAGAATTCTCCCGTAACCCCTTGTAACTACGTATTTTGTGAAGTACATGGTTATAATATTAATTTTTTTCTTTCTCTCCACACCAGCCAGCCGACAATATCTCATGAAAGAGAGAAAAAAATAAATTTAATATTATAACTATGTACATTCCGAAATACATAGTTATAAGAAGATAACATAAGATCTTTTTCTTAGCAACATAATAGCCTATTATTCCTTTAAAATAATAATTTTAACCAAATGATAATAGCTCAAGTGGCACATGAGAGCTGAACAGATGGGTAACAGTACATGTTCAATCTTCCTCATTACCATCTTCTAAAAGGATTTAAAACCTTAATCTTAAATCCGTCTTGAACAAAATTGTTTCTGCAGACCTCAAGAAATATTTTTTTTCTTCTAATTTTTGAATCTTTAAATCAAGTTGATGGTGTTCGGTGTCGCCATTTCTATTTTAATTTTTTAATAAATTTTAGGAATAAATTATGAGGGAGGATATCTTGACTACCAAAATTTTTCACTACCAACTTACTACCAATCTAATTATCATTGGATCAAAGAGAGAGAATGCTAAAAAATTTATGAAGGGAGAGAAAATGTTATCCAATGGTAATTAGATATGTAATAAATTGGTAGTGAAATTTTTTAATAGTAAGAATATCTCTTCATAAATTATATTTATAAACTCTCATAACTTATTACATACATAATATACATGATTTAGGATTTAGCATATATAGGATTTAAGATTTAGGGTTTAGCATTTACACGGTGTACTTTAGTAAAGATTGAATTTCTATTCTCTAAATTTTAATTGCCTTCTCAGGGCGCCCAACGACCACATTCTGACTTCTGAGGAAGAAAGTAAGTCTTTTTTTTTTTCAAATATATATTATTTTTAAAATTTGTGATTTAGCCATGCAATAGGTCTCAAATTCACACTTGAGCAGGCAACACAACTCGACTCTCTCAGTTTCCAATCCCACCGGCCGCCGCGACGGCGCCACCCTGTAACCGCTGTGAGCTTCTCTCTCTCGCACTTTTATTTATTTCTGGTTCTGTGTTATTGATATGTATCCTGTAGGAGAGGCTCATCTTGCAAAAATTTTGGTCACAATTATCTTCAAATAAAATTTCCTAAGACGTGAAGGAATCTAGCAATGTCTTCCGAATTATGATTCCCTACCTATTACAAGATCTGTGTCTGAATGTTCCATAAGAATTGGATACTTATTGAATTCTAAAACAGATTTCTTGAGACCAGCCCCTACTTTTTGTAAGCATTTAATTTCAACAACCATTTCCCTCTCATAAGCCTTGACAATAAGTCACCCTCGAGGGTCCTTTCATGCCCCATTTGACGCCTTCCAGAAATTTTCCTTGTTTCATTATGCTGCATCTGAATTAAATATGTACTGGTTAATATATATAGGCTAAGCTTATATTTACCACCAATTAAGTTTATCACTTATTACCACATTTTTTTATAACAGTTAGATAATAGTAACTAAAACATGATGGCCAAAGGAAGAGAAGAGAGAGAGAGAGAGAGAGAGAGAGAGAGAGAGAGAGAGAGAGAGAGAGAGAGTGGAGGAGATTATGGAAGAGAGAGTAAAATTTATATCAAATGATAACTGATTTCATCAACGGTTATAAGAGAGGTACTAAGAGGTGGTAAACTTAGTTGGTGGTAAGTATAATCTCTCCCATATATATGTATATATATATTTTGATTTTGTCTTGGACACTCTTTTTTCTGCTTTGTTATTGAATTCAATTATAAAACTTGACAACTGGGAATTTTTATCCTAGTCATTAATCACCCTTCTAAGTTAAATTATTCTACTAATATAATGTTGACTGGACATTATTCATCTTCGCTTCTGGTTATCCTAATTAAACAAATCTACAATGTTTCTTTACAAAATATCAACTCTGATATTCCCTAGTGATATACTGGTGCTTAATTATATCAATGATTTGATTGATGTTTCATAAATTTTCTTTCTTACAAGATTGCTCATTGATGGACCCATGTCTGTACCATTTTTTGTGAGTTTCTTATCAACTTAATTTATTCTCCCATTCTTCTTATTTTTGTTTTTTGGGATTTTCAGATTTCACCTTGTGAAGGATCTTAATTGCACCATTTTGGGAAAGAGATTGCTGCTTGAGATCCAAGAGTATGTTCTCCTTGTTACTTATTTTTTACTTTGCTCCACTCTGTTCATGGTTATTTTGTTATATTGGTAAAAACATGATGCAATTCAAATTCATTACAACTTATTGGCTTGTGCAAAGAACTTTTTTGAAACACAAGCTAAGCCCAAACATTGTCTTTTTGAGTTTTCAAAAAAGGATGTCCTTACAAATTGCCACCATTTATTATCTTACTTGTTTACTTACATTGCCACATAAATATATATTGGAGCTTTGAAGCGAAACGAATTAAACCTCCATCAATCATGAAACAAGATGTTGCACAAGATAACACCAACTCATATCCAAAGAAATCAATCCCCCCCTACATGAAGGCAATCTCTGGCTCGCTTGGAGGGATTGTGGAGGCTTCTTGCCTGCAACCTATTGATGTGATCAAGACCAGATTGCAGCTTGACCGGTCAGGGAATTACAAGGGAATAGTCCATTGTGGTGCCACAATATCACAAACAGAAGGGGTGAGGGCTTTATGGAAGGGGTTGACACCTTTTGCCACACATTTGACCTTGAAGTATGCACTTAGAATGGGTTCAAATGCATTATTTCAATCAATGTTTAAGGACCCTGAGACTGGGAAGCTTAGCGGTCATGGGCGTCTCCTTTCTGGGTTTGGTGCTGGGGTGGTCGAGGCTGTTCTTATTGTCACGCCATTTGAGGTTTGGACATTTTATTTTGTTTGATATGCAATCAGCAATCAGCAATTATTCTAGTAGACATATCCTATTATTTTATTTTTTAATTTTTTTGGTATATACATATCCTATTATTAAGTTACATATGAACTAAACTTATTAATCAAGCAAAAATTATCCACAAGGAAAAATGCATACACATGCCATAAGACTGCTTTCTTCTGAAATAAATTGGTAGATATTCTTTCCAATTCCCAGCTTTAAGATTCGACTGAGAATTTGAAGAAACAGTCGTCAGTTGAGATTATGAAATATTTTTTATTGGCATATAATTATTGACTTTTTCCCAACCATTATGTTTTGTTGCTGAATTTAAATTTAACCCTGTACAAGTGAAATTTTTCATCCTCAACATTACCTTTCTACCTAAAGTTTTCTGCTATAAGATGTTGACTAGACATTCTTGGTTTGGGTTTCTACTTTCTAGATAGCCTAATTATATAAATTTATAATGTTTATTTATATCAGCTCTGATATTTTTAGTGGTTTAGATGATTGATTATATTTATGGTTTGATTGAATTCTTATTTGTTATATTAAATTAGTTGACCATTGTCACTGTAGTCCTGTTAACCAAGCAATCCAGCTCTACGCAAAGTGTCTTCTTGACTTGCTTTATGCACTTTGATAAATGAAGGATTCGTTTTACACAGAACTACTCTTTTGTAAATATATTTACTCAGATATTCATGAACTTATTATCTGCTTATGATCTGTAGCTGACAGCACCTAGTCGGATAAGACTTTGTTGTTGACTACTTGTTATTGTTGATAAGCTGTTCGTAAGTCTTAGTTTGAACCACACCTTTTGTATGTGTCTATTAAATCGTAGTTATTTATTCACAATAGTCACTTTCTGCTTGTAAACAGTATTAAGACCCTTGTTGATGATTTCTCTATGGTCTTTAATTGAAGGCTGGGATAAACTTTTTTCAACATAAGTTTTAGCCAATCATTTTATTCCGATGGAGGCATATGGTATTTGGAATGACCAAGTTGTAGGACCTCAATGAAAATATTATACATTTTATACCACATAACTAAAATACTTCTCCAGATTGCATGGAGATTTTACCTAGGGGAAGTTTTCTCGTTAAAATGCCAAGCCAAGTTGATTGCTGGCTATGCTTTGCAAAATCTAGTGAAAACTGATGAAATGTAGATGGAACTGAAATATGGGACAAATAGTCTGGTTATGGCTTTTGTTTATGGATACCAGGTGGGAAGGTAGGTGAAAGAGAATGAAAAAAGAATTTCATTCCCTTCCTTGATGGGGTGAGAACTAAAAGGAAGCTTTCTTCATTCATTATTTAGATTTTTCTAGTGTATAAAAAAAAAAATCACATCCCGTTAAACCCGACTAGCAAGTGTGGGGTGGAGGTAATCCTTGTACGCAGCCTTACCTTTGCATAATTGCAAAGAGGTTGTTTGCTGAACTCGAACCCATGACCTTTCAGTCATGAAAGAACAGCTTTACCACGGTTCCGGTTCCTCCCTTTTATTTTTTATTTATTTTTTTATTTTTGTAGGGTATAGTAAGTATAAAATTAATAAAATCCACTATTGAGGGTTGGTTCAATTGGTAGGATCAAATAGCTTTAAAGAAAAGGTCTTGGGTTCGATTACCCATGTTAAGACCTTATTAAGACTTGTGACATGTCCTGACCTTTTAATAAGGCAACCTCCCCTCTCCTAAACTTTATTGCATAAAAAATGAAATAAAATAAAATCATGTTATTGCTTTACTTATTCTCATCAAATTATATATTTACTTCCAAATTTATCTGGATTGAGTTTGAAGCAAAGAGTTGTCTTTAAGAAATACGAAAATGGTACCAATCTCCATTTTCATTCCTCTCATTTGACTGTTAGACCTGGCGAGATCATTTTGTCATTTTGCTTCTCATTTTCTTTACTTTCAAATTTACTCTATCCAGCTCGCCACCAATGAATGACATATTATATATTTTAATTGTACCTTAGCCTCATATTAGCTGGGGAATAACAAATCTTTAAAAAATTCCAATGAAAAAATGACAGGTCTTATAAACTTGCTTGTTGAACTTGAAATTATCTTCTTGTGTTGCAACTATAAGTACATGCTGCTTGCTTTCTAGTTGCCTAGAACATTATTTTTTTTGGTATAAAAGTCACCAGATCAGAGGGTGAGCCTCGAATAGTGGTAAAATTGTTTCTTTGTAACTGAAAGGTCACAAATTCGAATCCGGAAAATAGTCTCTTTGCATATATGTAAAGATAAGACTGTATACAAGGATTGCCCTCACCCCATCCTTGCTAGTCGGGATTTAATGGGGATATATATATTTTTTTTACCAGATAGTGTGGCTATTCAGCATATAAAGTCAGCAAAATTTGTACATAGTTTGTCTTTGGCATGTGGAGGTTGAAGTTTGTATTTTATGTCCTGTTCAGGTGGTGAAAATAAAATTGCAGCAGCAGAGAGGTCTAAGCCATGAGCTTTTGAAATATAAAGGTCCTGTGCATTGTGCTCGAACGATTGTAAAGGAAGAAGGAGTTCGTGGGCTTTGGGCAGGAGTTACTCCTACTATAATGCGTAATGGGACAAATCAATCTGCCATGTTTACTGCCAAAAATGCTTTTGATGTGTTTTTATGGAAGAAACATGAAGGAGATGGGAAAGTCCTCCAACCATGGCAGTCTATGATTTCTGGATTCCTTGCAGGTACAGCAGGTCCTATTTGTACTGGTCCCTTTGATGTAGTGAAAACAAGGCTGATGGCTCAGAACCGAGAGGGGGGTGAACTGAAGTATAAGGGTATGATCCATGCCATCAGAACAATATACTCAGAAGAAGGACTTGTTGCCTTATGGAAAGGTCTGTTGCCTCGGCTCATGAGGATCCCACCTGGACAGGCCATTATGTGGGCTGTGTCTGATCAAGTAATTGGTTTGTATGAGAGGAGATATCTTCAAAAATCAGCACCCTAGGTTTTTTTTGTCCTAACATTGTTTTGGCTTGCCCCAGAAACCTATTTTCCATTGCAAGCTGTGGCGGAGCCACTTACTTAGGGTTAGGTTTTAAAAAATAATGCAACATTGGTATTAATTGGATTTTACTAGATGGGTTTTTCTGGAACCGGCGGAGTTTTTTTCTTGGCTCTGCCACTGATTGCAAGCCTACAAAATCATCATTTTAGTCTCAATCTACAATTGCAGTTAGAAGGAGCAGGACATATTGGGATATTAAGTGTGATGAGTCCCACATTGGTTGGTAATGAGTTAAGTGAAAAGTATATAAGTGGATGGACCCATGAACCCAATGCCTTAAGGTTTTGGGTTAAGATGTGGTGTCGGACCCACTTGGTGTGCTTGATCCACTTGGCTTATTGGTGGTGACCCTCCGCCACGAGCTTCCCCCTGGACCCGCCTGACATTTGGTATCAGAGCCGGGTTGTGCTCGAGCTAGCCATGTGACCCACTAGGAGGCGGGTTGAGTACTTTGGGCTTGGGTACTCGGTTGAGGGGGAGCAAATCAATGTTGAGTTTCACACTTGAGGGGGAGATTGTTGGGATATTCAAGTGTGATGAGTCCCACATTGGTTGATAATGAGCTAAGTGAAAAGTATATAAGTAGATGAACCCATGAACCCAATGCCTTAAGGTTTTGGATTGAGATGTGCTGTCGGATCCACTTGGTGTACTTGATCCACTTAGCTTATTGGTGGTGGCCCTCCGTCACGAGCTTCCCCCTGGACTCGCCTGACATTAACCCGCCTCCTTCGCAGGAACAACTTGTTCACGAGTGACTTGCTCTGATAGAGACCTCCCTGCTTTGTCCAGAGATCCTTCGCAGTCTTCTCAGAAGTTAAGTGGGTCCGACACCACGTCTCAACCCAAAACCTTAAGGCATTGGGTTCATGGGTCCAACACCTCCTAGCCAAATATCTGGCTAGCTCGAGCATAACCCGGCTCTGATACCACTGTCAGGCGGGTCCAGGGGAAGCCCGTGGCCGGGGACCACCCTCAATGAACTAAGTGGATCAAATACAACAAGTGAGTTCGACACCACATCTCAACCCAAAACCTTAAGGGCCTAAGGCATTGGGTTCATGGGTCCTTCCATTTATATACTCTTCACTTAGCCCATTACCAACCAATGTGGGAATCATCACACTTGAATATCTCAACAATCTTCCCCTCAGGTGTGAAACCCAACATTAATATGCTCCCCCTCAACTGAGTACCCCAAGGCCCAAGTACTCAACCCGCCTCCTAGCCAATCATCAGGCTAGCTCGAGCACAACCCGGCTCTGATACCAATGTCAGGCGGGTCTAGGGGGAAGCCCGTGGCAGGGGGCCACCACCAATGAGCTAAGCTAGCCCAAATATACCAATTGGATCTGACACCATGTCTCAACCCAAAACTTTAAGACATTGGGTTCATGGATTCTTCCACTTATATACTCTTCACTTAGCCCATTACCAACCAATGTGGGACTCATCACACTTGAATATCTCAACACGACCGACGTGAATATCCAAGAAGCCTCTTACACTTAATAATCTAAAGATTCATTCAATTTGGAGATACAACTTGATTTTTGAGACTTATGTAAGAGAACTCACTCTCTAATATTTCGCAAAATAAATTATCATATTTGAAGTAAAAATAGTGTAAACCATCAGAAGGAAAGTCAACAAATAAGCAAAAACACTTGTTAATGGAATTGCTATCGACCAAAAAAGTTAGATTTCAAAAATAAAAAGTAAAATTATTTTCTGCCAGCGCTCAAAATAACCTCCTAAATTACTGCTGATGATAATAATAACCTCCTAAATCTTCTTGTAATCATATTACAAGAATTGTGTCGTAATGGACAATAAAAAATGTAATTGAATTAATAAATTTCGTTGACATTTGTGGATCCTAATAACTTCTTAACTCACTTTAAGTGGTTACAAAATATACATTTAAACCTAGAAAGCATAAACCTCACCTGACAAGCAATTCCTTTAGTTCACAAAACAAGAAGTTTTCTGTAATCTTAAAAGTCATAGAGATGGGAAGCAGAGATTAGGATGAATCTGGCCAAGGACTTTGTCAAACAAAAGATAGGGATTACATCTAAGAAACAACATATTCATACTACTAGTGATACCTCAAAACAATTAAAATTCAATTGCCTAATAATTTCATGGCTAAGGTCTCCAACTGTCTGAAGCAAGACTCACTAATATAAAACATAATTTTGGCGCATATGGGCTAATATGGCTAAACAAATAATGGAAGGTAAGAAGACTTTCTAGTTATTACCAAACAAATAAAGCATTTAACAACCCGTACTGAGCACAATGCCCCGAAGAAGGTATATTCTCAACATTTCCGCAATTAGAGGTGGTGAAGCTATAGATTGATTTAAGCAAATTAACTAAGAGTTTCTTTATTATCTTTGAAAAAAATTAATCAAAAAAAAACTAAGAGTTTCTTTATTATCTCGAGATTGGACATATCCCCCGAGATTGCCTTAATAATTTTTATGAATGTTTCATATAATAGAGATTATAATCCCTAAGTTGGATCATGAGTTATTATTGATCACATATTAAATAGTACAATTGTCCTTATTTTTCATATATTTTTTTAATTAAGTGATTTAAATAGGGATTAATGGCTCTGTTTGATTTCTGTTTTCGAAAACAGTTTTTTAGTTTTCAGAACAAAAAAATAAAAAAATCGTTTGATAAAACCTGTTTTGTAAAAAATGTTTTGAAAATATAACTGTTTTTTTTTTTCAAATTTCATATTTTTATTTTTTGTTTTGATTTTTAACTTAAAAAAAAATATAGAAAATAACAGTTTCCATTACTATTTTATAAAATAATTTTAAGAACAAAAAAATCACAACATAATCAATCAGACCATGTTTCTCTTACCACAATAAATAACTTTATCTCCTCTAACTCTAAAATGATGTAATTTTGGGATTCAAAATTAAAATAAAGAATATTTTAATATAATTCATTATACAGAAGAAGGAAAGTGAAATTTACAAAATACCTGTAATTTTTAATCATAAACTCCAAAACGATGTCGTGTTGAGATGAACTTTACCTCTTTACATGAAAAGGACAAAAATTGTTCAATGTTGAATAGGAATTCATACTCAACAAATAACACAAAATATAAGAAGCATTATTAACACCTAAAATAAGAATGAAATCATATATTTCAGGTTACAAATCTTAATTGACACATGTGGCTTTTAAAGTAACTGTTTATACTTTGTAGAACCTCGCTTTTATTTTTCAGTCTCCATCTTTACACACAACTAACTATTGGCAGAGTTGAAGAAAGCATTATATACTCCTTGTTGGTGTTAATTTATTAACTGTGGGACCCGGTAACACCCTCTCATTTTCATAATTCTTAGGAATCTCTTTTTTTCTTTTCCCCCAAGTGAGGGCTCATTTTAGGGGTCAACTTGTTAAAAGATCTAATATTGGCACTAAGGTAACCAACGTAATGCACTGTTCTCTAGAATCTGTTTTCGCCATTGACTTGGCCCCTGAAAATCACAAGTTTGAAGATCCTCATGGTCAGTGACACGCACAAGCTTCCTCGCATGTTGCATATATGTCTTTAGTAGCATTTCTCATTTTTTGTTTAGCATCAGTATGGCAGTCAGTTAAGCCATTTTAGCCTTTGTGTGCACAAAGAATAAATCTTGACTAATGAATCATCAAAAGAATAGGTAAATTGGATTGGATGCTGCGGCAAATTTGGCCAACTACCCGAAGACTATTTCTTTTGAGGTGGGAGATCACATTAAGTAGGTAAATCTCTTCCTACGAAACTTTTTCCATATACACGGTCACGGATCGAACCCCTATCAACATGTTTAAGGAACCCAACTATTTAAAAATATGCTGGGCTTTGTTGGTATTACGGAGCTTCTACATATATATATTTGAGATATCAACCATTATATCATCGATTATGTTGAGAGAATAAAACAGTGGCAGAATCGGATGAAAGTACAAGGAGTAAAGCTATTAATTTATGCTAAAATGAAAATTTGTTTAAAAATAAAATAAAAAAACATTTTGAAGAACTGGGTCTTCGTCTAAACTCATTTCTTATCTTCAGATATCTTTTTGAATTCTTTCGATGAAATTCATCATGGTCTCCAAGCTCTTATCATCTGAAAAGGAAAAGAGAAAACTATTTATATCAAAACACAACATGAATGTAAACATATAACAGAGATAAATCTACAGTAGCTTAGTATCGCACCTAATCTTGGTATTGTGTGTCCTTTGGGGTGTTGAATCACCACGGGTTCAACACAGGATTCTATTAGTTCATTCCCATACTGCCTCAAAAAATCAGTCTCCCCTGCAATAAGCATGAAATTTTCTCAGGGAAAGATATGTCTTTTTTTCCCACTAACCAAACAGTACAATCAATTCTCAACCCATGTTTATTGTGAGATAAATTTCATGTCTGTATCTATAAGGATGTAATTACAGAACCTTTGCTTTGCAATTATTAAGATTACATTGAGTAATTTTCAGTAGCATATGGTTTCGACTTTTGGGTATGGTTACTTGGGAGACTTGAAAACATTTATTTTGATAATAACTCTAAATGATCTCCTGCTTTTTTCAATTAAAAAAGTACTATATTTTTACATGTAATGAGGCCATTTGGAATGCTTTAGAGCACGTAATTTGTTTTTTAATCTGGAGAACATAAGTTTAGTGATGCTAGAGTCAATTTTTTGTTTTATTTCAAATGAGGCTGGATATATAGAATAATAACTTAAAGGATTTATAATAGGAGGTTGGATATATAATAGAGTTGATGTCATAAATATAGATATAAACAACTGATAGAATGACGATGACAGTGACAAAATAATTTTTTCCGTATTATAAGATATAGGATTCTTGAAAATTTTATGTTTCTAACTTTTTTAGGAGGGTTTAGTGAGTGGTCCCTATCTATTACATATTTGTATATATATTGTAAAAGAACGTCTTCAAAAGCAATTAATAAGATTTTGTCATCAAATGTAATACTAAGGATGAAATTAATAATAATAAATAATAATAGTTACCTGCTTTATGTACATGTATCACTGTTTTCAAACAATGATTTATTATTATTAATTTTATAAAAAAATTTATGTCTTAACGAAAATGCCACGTAACATGTTAAAATAAATTACATACTAAATATCATTAAAAAATAAATAAAACAAACCTAAAACATAAATTTTATGCTTTAAAGTTTAAATATGAATTTTTTTTTATATTATACTTTATAATAATAGAAGTACATTTAAGTGGATTATTTTGTCGATCATGAATTCCTATTTAAAATATCTTATAAATTTTTCTTAAAGCAAAACAAGCTGAACACAAAGCTAAGAGTTAATTGTTCCTCAAAATGCACTGGGTGACATGGAGGGTGCACTAAGATTTCTTGGGTCGAGCTTATTGTTTCGGTTGATACAGGCCCAAAGAAAATCAAATCAAGTTAATTAAAATATATATCAATTAAGAGGTAAGATATTCATATGACCAAATTTTTCTACCACCACTCACTATCATTCTAATTACCATTGAATTTTAAAAGTTATTTTTCTTTTCTCTCTCTTCATTCAACTTTTTCTCTAATCAAATGGTGATTAGAGTGGTAGTAGAAAAATTTGGTACTATGAAAATCCTACCTCAATTAACTATCATTTAAGTTAAAACTTATAATTACATATATGAAATTTAAAAGAAACACCTCATTTCAGCAAATAATGGCAACTCATTTCAGCAAAACTTCTTACAAAGAACCATCTAATAGTTTCCTTTTATTAATCAACCATTTTTATTTATTTATTTTTGGAATTTTTGGGTTAAAACTATTAATCTTTTAAGAGAACCAGAAAACAGTCCTAAGAAGCAAACAAAAGGGCTAGAAAGCAGCCCAATTCAAATAGACACACTATCAATCATTGTATGATAGTGAATCATTGATGGGCTAGTTAGCAAGTTGTGTTGTGGGCTTCCAATCCCAACAAAGGAAATTCCTTTTCTTTTATGGCGAATGAATAAATTCAAATTTTACGTAAAAAATTTGCAAGAAGTAGAATAAATTAAAAGGAAGCAATATGGAGGTACCCAGAAAGTGGAGGGAGGCGCAGCCAATGGGGGAAGAATATGCTTTGTCAGCCACCGAAGGTGACTTAAACTTTGCCCCTCCTATTATTATCAGGAATTTCACTTTTGGAACCTTCGTGAGTGCCACGCCCTGCACGCCATTCATATTTAATTTCTTAATAAACTCTAATCTCGAACAAGTAAATAAATTATTATTTATTGAAAGTTCGTTGAAAGTGGTAGGTAGAATATTTTATCCATTTTCTTATAACAATATAATCATGTTAATAAATTTCATTAACATATTTTCATTAAATTTCTAAGTTTCCAGTTTTGCAAATACCTTCTCCTGAAGACCCGGCAGCGCAGCCGATAAGATTGCCCCCTGCTTTGTGAAATTCAAACCCTTCATCAGATTCAAATACTTGGCCAAAAGGAAATCTCAAATCATATAAAATTATACATCACATAAAAGATGCATTAATTCATTTAATTATTGTATAAACAATTTATAATGTGGGAGAAACATGAATGCTGTAAATTATGCATCGCAAATAAACATAGGCAAAATTTAATAAGAATTTACCTGTGAGAAACCAAGAAGACCATCAAAAGGTCCATGCTTGATCATGCACTCCTCAATGTATTGCAAGCACTCATCAAAGTTGGTGTACTCAGTAAACTCCTGTTGTACCATAAAAACATGAATATTCTAACCCAAATGAAGCACGGGTTGGAATTGAAATACACGTTTGGAAAAAGAAATCTTGATTGAAGAGTTGAAAATAGAACCTTGTTGAACTGGAACCACTCGTAGTAAGGAGGATCAAAAAGGCCTTCAACGTCAGATTTTCCTTGGCAAGGAAAAGGGGCATCCACGAAGACAAGATCGAGGTTGTCTAGCACGGATTGAGGCCACTTGTGTGTCTGTTTCTTGAGTATCTCTGCGCTTGTTCGGAACCCATGAAGGCATAGGAACCTTGGTTTCCTCGTTTTGTTCTCGCCTTCGCCTACCATCGTAACGAACGAGGATGAAATAACAGAACACGAATGATTATTGAGGATGGAACTTCCAAGAGTACTGCAGGAGATTGTTTTGTACGAGAACGTGTGTGGTACCATTGAATCCAATTTAAGGGAGTCAGAGGCAGAGCCTCTCTTTTTTTTTTTTCCTTCTTTTGCATATGTCTTTAATTAAATTGAATAACATGTGGACCTCAGTCATTCGATTCTCGTAGTCGATTTCGTCAGCTTTCCAATTTCCACGCGTGTATCAGACCAGAAGGCTCGCCGCCTACTCGAGCGAGGATGACATTGGCCATGACATTGGCCGCGTGAATGGGGGGGACGGTGCACCTAGTGTAATAAGTTTTGTGATTTTATTTTACTCTCCATTCTTTTATTTAATTTTAATCCAACATCTTTCTATTATTATTTTTAATTAACATTATATATATTTTAATTAATAAAGGTATAAAATTAATGTCATGCAACTACTTCCACTTCTTTTTTTTTTATTAATAAACAAAATGACCAATGGATACATGTGAATATTCAGTTAGGAAATCACACACACATATAGCGGATATACAGTAAATGTATCTAAGGATTTATAATATGAAAGTATTAAATATGATAAAATATAACCAGGTTAAAATAAATATAAAACATTAAATATGAGGAATCATAACCATATAAAAGTGAAAATAAATATAATATTTTCATTTTTTACAATTAATTTTGAACGTAACTTTCTTTATCTCAACTAAAAAAATATAGTTTTTAGGTGACTACACTAATGCTTATATACCGTCATCACAAATTATTTTCTTATATATATATATATATATATATATATATATATATATATATGTTCACTTTATATATAGGCGAAAATCAAGTTATTTTTATAATTATAATTTATTTCAAGGTTATAATAGTTTTTCTCATTATAATTTTTTTTACCCAAAATAATGTCGTTTTGAGAACAAATGTAAATAACTTATCTACATTCACGAAACATTAAAACCTATATATATAATATTTATATAGCCACATATCGAGACAATTTTCATTGGTATTTTTATTTGAACATATTTGATACAAAATCCTAACAAATTTTATAAGCTAAATCGTTTCCCAAGCCATTGCAATTCCTTTGCAAAAATAGATAAAAAACATTGTTTTAAAAAATCACGCGGGCGGTGGTATTTGAGGTTTAACTAGGAAAGTAAAAAGGAGTGCCATTTGCGATGACCAAAATAGGTGGAGTCGCTTTTCTCTTTCTTTCGTCTAAAAAGGAGCGCCATTGCAATTCTTGCAACACTGTAAGACCTTCATTTTCTTCGCTATAAGTTAACGAGGGACCAATGACAGCCAAGAAAATCAAATAATTAAGGGGGAGTTGTGGTAATTGAATCTTATTTTCTATCTAATATTTTATCTTTAATCAAACATAGACTTTAAAAACTTAAACTAAATTTTTTGATAATTGTTTGCTCTACCAATTTTTTTTTCTCATTTTCCTACATAACTCATTTTCCCACTATTTTTTCAATAATAATATTTCCTTAGTAAAAAAAAATATCTTTTCTACCGAACGTCCCTTTAAGAAATTATGTAAAAGAAGTGAGGGTTATTTTTGGCAAAGTAAAAAACTATTTTCTCACCCATGCTTGATGGCGATGTGCGTAACCAAATATCACCTAGGTCTACGGGTGTAAATAGACTAGGCTAAGTTAGATTTTAGCTTGAATAGGTCAAGCCTATGTAAAAAATATTGGTATGACCTGGCCTATTGGCCTGTATAGGTTCCAAGTTACAAGTCTGACATGACCTATATTTAAAAAATAAAAATCTTGAACTAGGCCGGTTAGTCTTATTAAACATTCAATGATTAGAAGAATAACTAAAATATTATTATTTTATTATTCAAAATTATTAAAATAAAAATTCTATTTATTATATTTTAAATAAATAATATGATATAGGCTAACGTGTAAGCTTATAGGCCCGACAAGTACAAAAAAAAAATTTACGACCTATTTTCTAAATAGATTTTTTAAAGTCTAGGCCTGTTCTATTTTACTATTTATAATATGTCAAATCTGACATAATATAGGATAGGCCATACGTCTAGTAGTCTGGCCTAACTCATTGTTGTTAACATATGCATGTTTCTGCATTGAAAATAGGGAGCCACAATTTTAATGCGATAAGAAGCTACAATTACTTATTGGAGATGATCTGCATACCACATCTTTTTGGTATAGCAGGTGACCTTTCCATATCTTTTAACCCTCCTTTTTGTATGAATCATTGTTCTGATTTCTTTTATTATTTTAAGGAAGTTAATTATTATACACATTGGTGTCTGTTGGTATTCGTCTTGGAAACATGGAGCCATGGTATTACTAAAATCATGATCTATCATGAAGATCTTACTAACCAATAACCAAGGCCCCCTTTTTTTTTGATGGACAGATCCAGGAGACACCCATTTTTTTACGGTTCATGTTTATGATTAATTATGCAGTAATGAATATAGGCATGAAGCTTTTCTTTATATATAAGTCTACATAAGCAAGATAGCAAAGAAAAATACATTTGATTGAGTGGTGTGTCAAGAGTTTCAAAATTGAGTAAATGGCTAATTCATCTTATGCAAAGAGGGCAAAGATTGAGAAGCGTGAGTACTGCTCCATCAACACCCTTTCAGACGACATATTGTTAGAGATATTTGCAAGAGTGGCCACACATCAAATCCCTGACATATGCAGCATTGAACAAAGCTATAAAGATTTTCTCTGTATTGGAAGGGATAATTTTTTGCTGATGTACGCAATAGATATTCTCCTTGGTATAGAGTGGTAGGACAGAAACTTCTGCTGTGGAGAAAAAAACAAGACACACCTTAACTAATGAAGTTGAATAATGAATTTTTCTTTTTGCTATTGTTGAAGTATGCTTTGCACGAACAAAATTTTAATATTCCTTTGAGTTTGAGAAAATATGGAAGTAAAAGAATTTAAATTTGTATATTACGTACTTATTATTTAATCAAAATTTGTGTAGTTTATATTTAAAAAAAAAATTTGTGTGAATGTTATAGGTTTTTAAAGTTCACGTGACAAGTATGCTTTTTGTTTTTTGTTCCTTCAAGTTTATACCACCATCGCAATATCGTTCAGAATTTGATAGCAAAATGTATGTATTGATTTACCAGTGCGACGATTAATCATGACGGTGACAATGATTTCGTTCTTTTTCCCCCGAATATCGCATGGGTAATTCACTAGTCTCCTTTATGAGTGGAAGTGCCGGGAAGGACAATCTAGTAAAATAAGAAATAAGGTAGGGGAAAATACGCTCATGTAATGTAATATAAGAATAGTTTTATCCAATGTTATTAAACTCGGCCCGGTTATTGACTCGATTGAGGTACTGGGTCACTGGTTCAACCAGTGAGTCACTAGTTCAACCGTATGACCCGATAAGTATATGTAAATCTATAATTTATATTTAAAAAACTAAATATATTTAAATACTTGTAAAAAAATGATACCAATTTCAAATATTTTAACATGAAAATAATAAATTATACATCATTGTCCACAAAAGATAAGTCAAACATATAATATTTGTGATACTAGTGTTTCAGGTCTAGTAAACGACATCTCTAACTATAAATCAAATTTAAATTCCCTGCATATTGCATAATCAAGATAATGTTAATTAATGTTGTAGGTATATAATCTATGTAAGTTAATAAGCTACAAATCACTCAAATATTTTAAAAGAAAATAAACCATCTGTGTTTGAAAGTAAAAAAAAGAAGATATCAATTGATGAAAATAAATTAATTTTTTTTATAGACCGGGACGGATCACCGGATGAATCGACCGGGTCATCATTTTTACGAAAATCGGTCGGGTCGCACCGGTTCTGTAATATGGCCGGTCCAATATGAAAATTGGACTGATTACATAACCAGTTCATCGATTTCCGAGTCAACCTGACCGGATCAATCCAATTTTTATAACATTAGTTTTATATAGACTCATCGAAAATAGTAACACTCTTCTTTTTTTTATAAATGATGAGCCCTTCAGATATCTGTCTGCAACATAACATAAGAAATATTTGCTCATGAAATTAGATGAACCATATCAAACACATTTTTTATCGTACCTTTTTTTTATCACTGTATACGAGTGAATTTGAGGGGGAGATACTTAAAAAAACTACATGAATTAAAGTGGAATTTTTTTACTTTTATTTTTTTGGATAAAAAAATTGTACCAAAGTGGACACATACAGATTTATCCGCAAAACTCATAAACCCAATTCCCAATTCCCATTCCCCCTTTCTTCCCATTTCCATTTTCTTGATCAGTAAGATTTCCGCTTCATTGATTATCCAACAACCAAACGCCGTCAGCCACAACGCGTGCGTGAATAATTCATTCAGAAAAGCAAAGACCACACCAATATTCGTACTTGGATTCAACAGGATTAGGTTTTTCTCTGTTTTCCCTTTTCCTTCTTCAATGGCCGCCAATTCCCACAGATCGTCTTCTTCATACGGCGGCGCCGTCCCTTACCGATCAAGGTATCTCTCTCTCCGTCTCTCTCTTTTTGCGGCTTTGAATAAATCATATTTATGCAATTGCATGTGTTGGATTGCAGAGAGGGGCTTAGCACCCGACCCGTTGCTGCCTCCGAGGAAATCCAATTGCGTATTGATCCCATGGACATCGACGATCAGATTACCGGTCTTCATCACCAAGTTAGAAGGTTGAAAAATGTATGTTCCCACTTTTTTATGGGTTTTTCGCCCCCCCTTTCTATTCACTTTGTATTTGTTATTTCTTTGTTGTTGTTGGGTATATATGAAATTTAGAAGAGATGTAATTGTTACAATTGTTCTTCTCTGATCACTATCATGCACCTGCTTCGTAGTTCGTACCTTCTAAACTTTTTTAATTTATGTTTTTTTTTTTTTTTTTGAGGTTAAATCTTAAAACATGAAACTCAAAAGGGGGAACAACTACATTTTTGAGGTTGCTTTATTCCTGGAGAAGAAATATATGCATATTCTTGGCACCAGAAAATAAGAAAATTGTCAATGAAGAGAAATGTATGAATGTGCTTGTTGTATTTATGCTGCCTAGATTATTCTTTCCCCTTTCCACAAAACAATTTTAGATATAATCTTCGATTATCGGAAATTAAGTTTCCAACTAGAAGTTATAGATAGAAACTTCGGTCTTGGCAGCTTGACTTGTTGAATTATATCCTGCTAATTATTCTTTTTATTGAAACTAGTTTGTCTAAACTATATCATTTTCGAAACTTACCTTCCTCTCTCTCTTTTCTTTTATGCTTCCGTTGTTCTCATATACTTCAAATATTTCTGGCACAGGTTGCCGAGGATATAGGAACAGAAGTGAAGTATCAGCAAGAATTTCTGGAACAACTGGTATATAATTTCTTGGATAATCTCAGTTTCACGTAGTTTTGTTTTTAGTTGCTTGAACTCAAGTTTTCTGCGCTGGAAAAATGACTACACTTTGTACTGTTGCCAGCATCAGGCAAAATGGATTTACTATTGAAATTTTGATACCTTGATTTTGAAAGCTGAATGCTAACTATGGCTGGAAACGTTTCTTAGTCAGAAAAGGATATTAATAGTTTAAAAGGAAGGAAGACCATGTACCTGCTGCTATCTATATTTATTATTTTGAATCTTTGCATTTTTTTTTTTAAAAAGGGGTAAAGAGGAAAAATGTTTCAGCTGGTTTTTTTGCATGTCGATTCCTAGTGATTAATCAGTATATCTCCTCTTTAGCAGGAAAATGTCCAGCTGTCTTGTTAATATTGTAGTTTATCTGTTTCAATACAGCAAATGACTATGATAAAGGCTCAAGCTGGAGTGAAGAATAATTTAAGAAGATTGAATAAGAGCATCATCCAAAATGGTTCAAACCATATTGTTCATGTCAGTATTTTTGCGTTAGTCTGTTTCTTCATAGTGTACCTCTGGTCCAAGATGTCCAGAAAATGAGGACCTGGGAGTTTACTGCTCCCCTTTCTGGTGGAAAGACTTCACTGAAGGGCTTCTTTCCACGACTCTCAAATGATGCATGATTTTGTTGTAAAGAAAAAGTTCAACAATCCTTTGGAGTTTATAATTAATTAATGACTTTTGAGTTATATTTCCTGGATATATGACATAGTTAAAGCATTTATTCTATTTTGAAAAAGGATGGATAGTTTGCTTGCTTAAGAATTTGCCCAGTGTTCTTTTCCTGTCACCATGAACCTATCCTTTCAGTTCATGAGGTGGCCCTTTATGAAATTGTTTAGCTCCAAAGCCTCTAACGCATGAATTCGGCTGATTTTTGTAAAGAAATTAAGAATCGTAGGTAGGTAAACTAGTTTTAATGCGATGAAGGGATGTTTATGCTTTATAGTCCAAGCTTAGAAGGGAAGTCATCTCCCCACGGTGTCACTTTTTTTTTCATTGTCTCGATAAATAGGGCCGAATGTGGAAAAGAAACGCAATGGCATTGACTAGCCAAAAGCGAATGTAAAAATTGAGCAATGTAATATACTAATATCTACCAAATAATTTCCTCGACAAATAAGTATTAAATAAAAAAGTAATAGTATTTAATTATAATTTTTTTTTAAAAAAAAAAATTAATGACTTCTTTGACGAGTAATTAGGAGAACGTTTAGGATATAAAATTATTCTTCAAAATTACATGAGAAATGTAATGTTCTCTAAATATTTTTAATTGCTTAAAATATAAAATATTAAATAAAGTCCTTAAAAATACTTAATATCGTAAAAATGTAAAGAGCGCTTAATATTTCTTTCTTTATAATCCAAGATTGTCATATATTTTTTACAAACAGTGGAGAGATATTTTACTCATTTTCCTATTTTCCCTCTTTCTCCTTACAGGCTATATAGCCTGTTTGGTTCCTTTGTACTGGCATCATGTCATACCGGAGAGAAAACTGGAAATCTGGAGTAATTTTCCACTTCACCTTCTTCCAATTGTTATGTACATCTTTTGCTACAATTTTAATGGCCCATCAGTTTCTCCTCCTGAATTAAGTTTCACTAATATTCGTCCAGTATGATTAAACTTTAAAGTGCAGTGAAGTCATGCTCCAAGTCAGCTAAAGCATTCTATTTATCATGCTCCAGCAGGAGCAAACACATGCATTGACATGCTAATATCATATTTATAGGTTCTGTACAACTAGCTGAGTTTTCTCAATAATCATTATTTAGAGGAAAAAAAGAAGATTGCAATTAGATCTCAAAATAAAAAGGAACTTCGGGAGTATATATTATAAAACCCAGGTCAACCTAATGTGGGATGTTAGCATGTAATCCACTTTTGCCAACTGTAGAATGTGTTGGGCAAAGTATATTATAAAACCCCAGCTAAAGCAACAGAGATAGTGGTTTATGGGGTGTCAACCCGTCAGTAGGTCAAAATGCTTTGCAGAGGTTAGCCTTCATGTAGGATGAACCTTGGTGATGAATTGGATCTGCCCACAACTTGCTCCTCTTTGGTTCAGATATCCTTATACGTGAAATTGCATGGGCAAGTGCATCAATCCACTCACAATCAATTGGACCTGCCCACAACTTGCTCCTTTTTAGTTCAGATATCCTTAAACGTGAAATTCCATTGACAAGTGCATCAATCCACACACCATCATCCATCATGTTTCTTCCTAATCTAGGTTCAGGTGCAGCAACAAAAATATGGCAAACAGCTCTATTTTGGTGCTTCAACTTTGATTCAATGGGCAACATTTTCAATGTACGTTCTGTGTAGAAAGATATCCATGGATGTCCTGAAATTGAACCACATAATATTAATTTAACATGCAAACAATCGAACAGTTCTTAAAACTTAAAAGTACTGTCATTTTATTTCCTGTTTAAAAACATTAGGGAGAAAAAGAGAGCCTCAACCACATAGAAGAACACATAATAAAATCTAATAAAAGTAAGTGAGAATTAACAAATTCCCACTGTTATCCCAATCAAAAACAATGTACAATAGGGTATAACTAGTTAACCGCCACTTAAGGAACCCACAAAACTTGTTAATAAAATAAGGCAAACCTTCTAATTATTAAGGATTCATGTGAAAGGCAAAGATACTTTTCAAAATAACTTGGAAATTTCTAATTTTAATTATTTCAAGATTAGATAACCAAAAATCAAACCAAATACAACAAGTCTTTGGTGTATTCATCATCGAGGAAGAGAGATAAAGCACCCTATAAAACATTAATAATCTATCATAAACTTACTTAGTACTTCATCCGCTGTTATCCTTGCTGAAATATCCCTTGTAAGCATTCTCCCAACAAGATCTCGTGCAGGTTTAGATATTGATTCCCACATCCCGGTTTGGAAATCTAGCTTAGAATTCTTAATAGCCTCAAAAACTGCTTCTTGTGAATCCCCTTTAAATGGAAGAACACCAACCAACAGAGCATGCAGGAGCACTCTAACACTCCATATATCCACCTTTTCGGAGTATCTACCCAACAACACTTCTGGTGCAACATATGTAGGGCTCCCAGCCAAACCTGTCAAGTTCTGACCTGCAATGCAAATTTCTAGACAATGAGGCTATGCATAAACAACATAAATGACTCATGTATGTATGTGTGTGTGTGTATATATATATATATATATATATATGTCAATTGAATGACTGATATTTTTAAATGTTTAAAAATTAAACAAAGTGACCTTAGAGTAGGAGTGGTTAGCTTCAAACTATTATAAGCAATTTCTCTACGACCTCTTATGCTTAGACCACTAGCAAATTTACTTGAATACTAAACATAGTAAACTTAAGGGAGATGACCATCTGAATTTTGAACTCTCCAATTTTTACTCCTATGTACAGGGTAAATTTAGTAAAGTCCAATTCAGTTGAAAGCTTATCATGATAACTTCTTCAAACTTTTTTTTTGCTTATGGTGTCATAGGAAATTAAAAAAAGAAAAAAGGAAAGTAAATACACTCAAAAAGAAAGAAATACACAAAATGCAAAAACACTTGCATTTTGCCTAGACATTTTTTATTAACAGAATGACTAGGATGGAATTGTACATAAGGAAGGTTGTGTAAGGATTCCATTCATAGAAGTTAGCACATATATATACCATAGGATAACATAAAAGAAAAAGATAATCTAAACAGGTTTCACCTCCACCTCCTCCACCGCCTCCTCCACCATATACTCCCATTTTAGGGTGTAAATGGGCCAGGCAGCCTGTCAGGGGCCTCTGGCCTGGCCTGTTTAATAAATAAAACAGTCTTGTGCTTATTATGAAGCCTCTTTTAAAATCAGGCCACAGGCCTATTTTGCAAAGCCTGGCCCATGAGCCTCCAGGCTCGCCTGTATTTTTTAATAATTTTTTTTAATCAAGTTTATTTTCTCTATTAGGGTAATTCCCTTAACTATTTTAGTCGTTTCACATTTTTTTTGGTACATAGTCGTTTCACATTCTAACCGCAAACATATTTGTTTCTACTTTACCCTATCGAACAATCGTACTACCCACAAACTTCCCTGTGACCGTGAGGTTGTGAGACTGCTGATCTTTTCTTCCCCTTTGCTATTATAGCTTTTGGGTCTGGATATTTTTTTTTTTGAAACCCTTACTTGATTTTGTTTTGGATTTCCTTTTCCCCCTTGATTGATAAATGATGTTGTTTCCTATTATTGTCTGCATGTTGTTTTAGGTTACTTTTCTTTGAACATTTGTTCAATAGTTTCCCTCATTTGCCCTATCCCTAACCTCACCACTGAGTAGATTCAAAAGGTGACAACTTTGTCTAAAACCCATTTCTTTACTTGATTACCCATTTCATAAAACATTGTTAAGGTTCTAGAATTATCTCTGTCAGGATTGATAGCTAAAGTTAAAAAGGCTTCGCGAAGTAGGGATGTATTGAGAGAAGACTTCAATCCCGTAAGACTTTCTTAATTTCCAATATCATTTTTACAGCTAGAATTGTTATCTTTATACTTGAAATATTTCTGAAGTTGTTATTGATGTCATGTGGGAAATTTTTTAGTCAGTTCCAACTTGTGGGCACTCCTTTGTATCTTGTTGGTTAGAAACTTAGAGTTATTAGACTATTCAACTAATTTTATTATTTGGCTTCCCTGAATCCACTTCTTACACCATAAGTGCTTGGTATGAGTCATGTTTGTAGAGGTAGGTCTCTATTTGATTTATGAAAACACTTTATAATATAAATAAAATAACTGATCGACTAAATATATTTTCCACATGATAAATATTATTAATATGTTTGTATGAAATTTGTTGTGGTCCATTTAGAACAAGTATCAAAATTAGTTTAGCATATAGTTCTTTCATACATTTCATTTTGATTAAACGAATATTATCTATTCCACATTTTTTTGGGTACTTAGATTCCCCCCTGTATATGTTATTATCACTTTCCCTCGTTATGATTCAAATGTCAATTTTTTTTGGTGATATTCAAGCTAGCTAATATTTATAATAAGATGCAGTAGATTTTATCCAAGAAACTCACTTTATAATTTGACAATTGACACCATGCAAGTACACACCACATATATGAAACTCAATCTCCCACCCATCCCTGCTTCCACCAAATAAATGCTACTAGATAAACAAAGCATGCTATACTGCAACATAACTTAATAGTTAACAAGTAATCATAATTATTATTGTATAAGTGTCAAAATGGAATTTATCCCATTATGCCTTATATCGAAAAGTACTTTTTGTTTTCTTTTTGCAGAATAACTAAAATAGTTAGCAAGTAATAATTTATGTAACTGTTTTCAAAAGTGAACGTTTTCTTTCCTCCAATTAATTTGTGAAATATATTAAGTTGTTGAAAAAAAAGTTCAAAAAGGTTTTATTTTTAGGATATCATTTTCTTTTGAAGAGGTAGGGATTCTAGAAATTGAGAATGAATTGGTTACATTTTGTTTTCTTATTCATCTTTTTCCCATTCTTATTTTTCATTCACACTTATCTTCATTTTTGTTCTATATACTTATTATAAAAATGAATAGTATAGATGCTGCTCTGCTTTTATGATATTTAAGTTTATAGAAATAAGTTTATAATTAAAATATTTTTAATAATCAAAATCACTATATTTGTTCTCTAAATTTGTAAGGCTTTTTTGATTAAGCTTCTGCCATGGGCCTTTGAAGCATTTTTTTTTACTTCTTTTTTCTCTTGCATACCATAATGTTATGTATTTTCCAAGTAATATAGACATGTTCTCTCTCTTTGCTTAAGCTACTGCCTTTCTTTCTCTTTGAAGCATATTATAATACTACATTATGTTATGTATCTAATATTATATTATGTTATGTCATGTTGTTATAGGCTAGAAGAATGGACTCTAATCCAAGTGGAAGTGATGGGGTTAGGGTACCAAGTGACTCCAGTCAAGTTCAAGTACGAGATGAACAAGTAAGAGAACAAGTAAGAGATGGTGGAGAATCAATTACAGCAAAAAGAAGAGGAAAACATCACTTGTTTGGAATGACTTTCATGAAGTTGAACTCCCTGAAGTTAGGCGAAAAGCAGTTTGTAACTATTGCAAATGTAGATTTGCTACTGGTGGGAATGGAGGTAGCACTAGCCATTTGAGGAGGCATTCACAAAATTGCTTGCAAAGGAAATTAGACCGAGCACGACATAAGCAATCCACTCTAGCATTTCAACCGACAAATTCTTCCTTGAACCTTTTCCTTACACCCGGAGGTAAGTATTCTAATGAAAACTACTGCTATTATGGTTCATGAGTATCCTTTTAGCATTGTGGATGATACAGTTTGGATGTGGGGCTTTAAGTTTGCTAATAATGAATTTGAGAAAGTCTCGCATCAGACAACAAAAAATGATTGCATGAAAATATATGAGGTAGAAAAAAAGTTCTTAGGGCTTTACTGATGAGTGTGAATAAGATCAGTTTAACCACTGATATGTGGAGATCTAGTCACCAAGTAGCTGAATATATGGTCATCACTTGTCACTGTTGATTCTGAATGGAATTTACAAAAAAGAGTTTTGAGTTTTGTTAAAGTGCCACCTCCAAGGCGTGGAGTTGATGTTTCTGATGCAATTTTTAAATGTTTGCAATCATGGGGTATTGAAAATAAAGTATTTTCAGTGTCGGTTGATAATGCTGCTTATAATGATGTTTGCATAAGAAACCTCAAAGGCACTTTATCAAGAAACAATAACTTAGTCCTTAGTGGAAAGTTATTCCATGTGCGATGTTGTGCACATATATTGAATTTATTGGTACAACATGGTCTTGGTCAGATAAAGGATATCATTGAAAATGTTCGTGAAAGTGTTAAATATGTTAATCAATCTGACTTAATGTTGAAGACATTTAGTGATATTGTTAAGTAGATGGGGATAAATGAAAGGAAGTTAGTTATTGATTGTCCCTCTAGATGGAATTCAACATATGAAATGTTATTTATTGCTTCCAAATTCAAAGGTGTATTTCCAGAATACAAAGAGAGGGAGCCACACTATAATTACTTGCCATCTAATGAGGATTGGGAAAATGTTGAAAAAGTTTGTAATCTCTTAGAAGTTTTCAGTCTTGCTACTAATGTCATATCAGGAAGTGATTACCCCATAGCCTATCTATATCTTCCTGAAGTTTATAGGATTAAAGAAGTGATTGATGCTGCAGTTGAAGATATTGATGATTTTATGAGAGGAATGACAAAGCCAATGAAAGAAAAATTTGACAAATATTGGGGGGAATGCAATTTGTTGATGGCTATAGCAAGTGTTTTGGACCCACGATGTAAATTTCATGTTGTAAATATTTGTTTCCCACAAATATACAAATCAGAAAATGAGGCAAATTATAATGTGGAAAAGGTGAATAAAGCTTTAGAGGATTTATACAATGAGTATTTGGCTCTAAGTTTGCAAGAGTCATCCTCTAATAATGAGGTGTAAGCAAGTATGAATCAATCATCATCTTCCACTCGTCCACCTCAAGTTTCACTTGGCTCTGGTTTTGCTAAAATCATGAACTTGGTGCCAGAAAAGCAAGCTACCCCCCCCCCCAATAAAATCAGAGTTAGGATGTTATCTTGAAGACGATGTTTGTATATGTGATGAAAAAACTCATATTTCCTTCAATGCCTTGGAATAGTGGAAGAATAATAGTTCAAAGTACAAAATCTTATCAAAGATGGCAATATACATACTTGTTGTTCCAATCTCTACAGTAGCATCAGAGTCCACATTCAGTGTTGGAGGAAGAGTTATTGACGCGTATCGTGCTAGCCTAGCTGAAGACACAATTCAAGCTTTAATTTGTGGTGGAGATTGGCTACGCAGCAAGTATAGTTTGAAAAAAAAGCAAAAGGTATCAACTTAAGTAATTAAATTTATTTTTACAATTTTATTGTATTTGATTTTAATTTGAATATGAATCTAATTTAATTTGTTTTTAATGTAGGATGAGCCAACATCAAATGATATCAGATTGTTTGTATGAAGGTGCCTCGATTGAACCAGACTTGCAATTATAATCCTCAAACTCACTCAGTCACTCCTTTCTAAATCGCGTGGAACTTTTACATTATAGATATTTATAATTATTTATATTATAATCATTTGTTCCCTTGAAGAAATTTTTTTCTTCTGATTTTTTGCTATTGTATTCAGGTGGTATAAAGAATGGTCACTACTCCTTATTTTATATGTTGCTGGTATAAAGAATAATCATATTGCTGGTGAAGGTCTCTTTTGTCTCATTGGGATGAAGATCTTGCTGCATTGGGTTGTGGAGATTTTTGAATTGAACGTGGGAACTTAGTTTCTCTATTTTTGTGTGTTTTATTGTTTTGATTTACATGCATTGCTTAGACTATTATTACTGGGTTCAAGTGTTATTTTCTCAATTTTTGTGGTGTGTACTCTGATCACCTAACTCCAACATTTTGTTTTGAGTATTTTTAGACTATCGTTATTGGTTTCAATTGTTTCTCTCTCTATTGAATATTATATTTAATCCTTTAGATAATTGAGTAGAATCGAACAAATTTATGTCTGTCAATTTAGATGTTATCCTTTGCTTGAAATTTAGCATTATACTATTTTATTCCCCTTTTTTGTTTGCTGAGTTCTGCTGCCTATAAATCATTTGAAGGAGTAATACTACTGCTACAAAACATTTGGCATTGATGCAAATGATTGTTTCTCTTAGTGTATATCCTCGCTCGAAGTTGTAGATTCTCGATAGTTATAGTCAGTTCTCAAACGTGGTTGGGTGTATTTCTCGTTGTTGAATCACTGTGTTTGTGTAGATCTTGCATCACTCGCTTTTTATATTTTAGGATTTGTATATGTAAATCATTTTATTAGTCTCACTTAAATCTCAATTAAAATTCACTGATTGTGATATATTTGAATAATTTGCACTATTACAAAAAATATATGAAAAGATCTTATAAAAATATAGAATATTTGCAATATGTCTCTCTTAGTAGGCCTAAAAGGCCAGCCCAGGCTTTTGTTTTTTAAAAATGGGCCAGGCCCCTATTTTAGCTTGTGGCAGGCTTAGAGGCTGGACCAGACTTAAAATATTTTATATAGGTTTGCCTATTTATGCTAAAGCCTGGCTTGGCCTGGCCTATTTACTGCAGTGCTCCCATTCCATCTCTGCATACTCTCCATGAAGAACACGAGGATGGAGAGGGCGAGGCTAGTCATCATGGTGGTGCTATTATTCATACTTGGCTGCAATCTGTTCACACGTTTGCAATGGATAATGTTGAGGCAAGAGAGAGAATACTAAATGCTTTCGGGAAGCATCAGTCGCCTACTTTGGAGGGTGGTTATGACCCTATTGTTGCTGCTACATGGTTGCAGGATCTAGAGAGGATTTTTAGGGTGATGGAATGTCCGGATAATCAAAGACTATTGTATGCTACCTGTAACACCCTGTGTTAACCCAGTTTGTTAACATGTCATCGTATTAACCCACGCTTAGTTAAAATTTTGCGGAATATCTTTTTCTTTTCAATTATGACGTCATTATCGTTACCAAGTTGAATTACTTAATTCATTTTCATAAAACATTGCATGTATGTAAATTGCAAGACATCTAGCTAAAATACCTCATAATATAAATATAAAGTGAGTATCTAAGGTCACAGATCTACAACATATAGTCCGGACAATATCTTGGTACATTATACAACTATCGTCCGAAAACATAAAGACAAGTCAAATGTGGCATGGACAATCCCCATGCTCACCAAATAAGGCAACAAAGCCCCAACAACAGTCTCAACTCAAATATCATAATAATGACAGAAAACATAAGCAACATTCAATATCCAGTCATGTCAGCACATAACAGTATATAATCAACTAAGCTCTGGCCTCCTGCCGCCAGAGGCATCAGCCCCCAAATTACCTGAACCTGAAATAAGCGTCCCCAAACGTGGGGTGAGATCTCTAAACGAGTAGATGTGAAAATGAGCTTAAATATCTTCACGAATTATGTTAGGAGAATGTTCTTAATAAAGAAAAAGCATAGAAACCACCACTTTAACTAAGTTGAAATTTTGACACATGAACAAAGTGTAGGATTTTCATGATTCAAGGCTTTGAGTGGAAATTTTAAATGGTTATATGTGTGGTTATTGATGTAGTGTAGAATCAAGTGAAATATTAATGGAGGAGCATCCTTGGGATCAAGCCTTTGGAGAACATATGCATTTTTAATTATTCCAAGTGTAGGATAAGTTGCCGAAAAATGAATTTTCGTATTAATTTAGAGTCAGAACCAATTTAGATGAGTTGTGGGACGTTCCCTAAGATAGGGAAACCCTAAGAAATCAATGTGGAACATTAAGAAATTGATTAAGGTATAAATTAAGTGAATAAACAAAGAGAATGTTTTATGATTGTGATATATTAGTGATATGCTAATTGTATTCACATTTTTGGAACTAGGTAGTGATCGTGGGGTTGGATCCCTGGACCCAACATTTAATGAAGGACTTTGCTTGCGAGGTAAGCTTTCGGTCCTTAAGGTTAATCCCCTGTTTGTTCCACCAGACTTCGGGGGAGGATGCTAGTTTTATATGGTATATGGATATAAATTGTTATATGTTGCGTGTATATATATATGTATGTTTGTGTGCCACACAAGACGATGTTTCCTTGTGTGAGGCATAAGACAGTGTTTCCTTATGCATAGTATGAGACGATGTTTCCTCATACGGTATGTTGCAAGACGATGTTTCTTTGCGTAATGCATATTTGTTATATTCTCTGACCAATATGATTATATTATTGCACACTGCATTGCCATACATATTCCGATGCATGCATGGATTTTTATACTGTGTTTATACCAGAAGTGAGCTTAGGGGTGGAGGAGCCCTCCAAGGGTCCCTAGCTTACTTAGTTAATTATATCATCTCACCCCGCATTATGAGGATTACCATTTCAGGTACAAGAGTTGATGGTGCTGAGGCATCGCGTGACAAGAGGCCAGATGAGATATACTACTTGACATGACTGTCAGGGCCTTACGGATATTTAGATTTGTACCTTACATACTTTATTTTGGGTTGTATGTGCCATGTATTTTATGATAGCATAGGAGATGTCTATGCCAAGTTGATAGTCAGTATATGCTATTAGTGATGCATGCTCAAGTCTATGTTACTTATTTAATTGAGTCTCTTTTGTTTATTTGATGTAATTATTTAAGTAACATAATGGACATTATTTTGAGACTTGTTATGTATGGGATAGCCTATGCCATGGATGGCTGGGTAATATGTTGTATGCCTGGGATATATTAAACTGTCAATCAGGTTGAAATTATCTTGGTGGAATTATCCCCAGTGGTCCAAAATATAGAGGAAATGTTGTCCGTTTTATTTTGGCCATGGAAGTAAAAAGGGTTGCAATACATAAGGAAAAAGAGAAAATTTATTCAGTTAGCTTCCGCATTAATTAAGTTAAGCATGTGCTTACTATCATATGAATGTTAATACATCGGGTGCACACAGGGTGTTACACAGAGCATTATAAGTGGTATCAAAGCAGGGTCTCTCTTCCAGTACGGTGTGGTTTGAAGACGAATCAGTCAGAAGCTGGTGAGCATGTAACATCTCGGGAGTTGACGAGGGCGGGAAGTGATCACCGATGTGAAAGGGCATGGACAAGGAGCGGCTCCTGGCAGGCTTCCCGCGACGGGGGTACATGAATGATTCGAATCAACACCCGAAAGAGAGGAATTCTAGAGGCGGTGCTGGTATGGGATGATACAGTTGGGAATAGCTTATAAGAATTAATTGACACTACATATACTAACAAGAAGCATATGCTTTTCAGTAGCCTGCAACGGAAGAACTCCACAATTCCGGGATGGGTGACCTCCTGGGAAGTTGTCCCAGGAAGTTTGGGAGTGAGGAAAAAGAACACTGAAAAGTTTTGTGATAGTATGTGGGAATAGTCATTGATCTTAAAGCGGCCGGGCGTTATACATAGTTTGCAAAGGAACATTCATCTAAATCACTCCCTAACTCATTACACCATTAAAATTTCTAATTCATTTTTCATCAAAACCTAGAATTCTAAAATTTCATGGAAATAAGAAAAGAGAGGTGATTCCTTACCACAATGAACTCAAAAATAGAGGGGAAAGCTCACTTCAAGTTCTCATTGACTCAAACTCCCTCATATAGATTTCCCAAGAAACACGAAAACTTTGGAGGAGGAGATCTCTCTCCACATTGAACCCCACACGGAAATATGGATATCAATGTGTTCTTCTCGAAATTTCTCATAAGTTTGGCTTTGGAATCGTTTAATTTGATGGTCTATAGCTCAAGATACGAAATTGTGAAGTTTTCTCCCTATTTTTTCATGGAGGTCGACAGTTTGATGGAGAAGAACAATGGTTGGGTCTGATTTTGAGTCTTTTTCTTACTCACTTAAATGGGTAGCATATATTGATCAACCCATAAAACATAGTAACTTTTTTTTATTTTACCTTCTTTTTCTTACTTGTTTTTAGCCAATACTTAGTGTTTTTAATCATGTGATTTATCTCATAATTTTCATAAATTAGTCTCTCGCTAATTTATTTACTAGTCTCGGGTAATTTTGCCTAATTTATATTTTTACTCGAAAATTCATTGTTTGCATTTTTCTCTCAAAAAATGACTAAAATCTCAAAATTAGATCTTTAATCCAATTATACAATTAATTTCACAAAATAATTCCTAATTATCCATTTCACTGATTCGGGTTTTTATACATAGCATACACATACATATATCAAATGCATAATATCAAATCTATGCAATTACATATGTAACATCTCGAGCTCTGACGAGGGCGAGGAGTGATCGCCGGTGCGAGAGGGCATGGACAAGGAGCGGCTCCTGGTAGGCTTCCAGCGACGGGGTACATGAATGAATCGAATCAACACCTGAAAGAGAGGAATTCCAGAGACTGTGCTGGTATGAGACGGTACAATTGGGAATAGCTTATAAGAATTAATTGGTACTACCTATACTAACAAGATGCATCTACTTTTCGGTAGCCCGGAACGGAAGAACTCCACAGTTAAGCGTGCTTGACTTGGGGCAATTCTGGGATGGGTGACCTCCTGGGAAGTTTTTCCGGGAAGTGCGCGAGTGAGGACAAAACACGCTGAAAAGTCTCGTGTTAGTGTGTGGGGACAGTCGTTAATTCTTGCAAGTTGTCGGGCGTTACAACATATGCCACATAAACCACTACCCCTTTAGGGTATGGTGGAACAAGCACAAGATAAATCCCAAGGTCCAAAAGCTTACCTGCAATAGCTTTCCTATCCAACATTTCCTGTATACAAAGTATCCAACCACTAGCAACAACAACCCAAAACTTGATTCAGGGTGAGATTCAGGTATCCAATGGCTGACTGCTCTCTATTCCTCCATTGAAATCAATCCTGGAATTCAATGGCAACAACAGATATCAATCATAAATAGCTACTTACTTGCATTGCAAGAAACACCCTAAGTCACAAGTGATTTTCGCATAAAACTCCAACATTGTCCAAATGAGGATCTAACCATATTCATACCGATTATTTTAGTCCCTTAGCATACTTTCCAAAGTACCTAAGACAACACAACACTCTAACCATATCAACCATGGAATTTTCCATTATGTAACCTAAAAATCACATAATCATCAAACATGCATGAAAATAGGACTTCTAAACATCAACTTATCAAGATTTAACCCAAGAGTGATCTCCAATAGTTGGATGAGATCAAGCCACTCTCCATTGGTCAAAAAACCTACAATTCGCCACCTTCCTCTCTCTTTTTCTCTTCACACAATCACTTTAAAGGGATTGTGAAATAGGGGTTATGTTTATATTGAGATTCTAAGCAACTTTGGTTTTTACTTCAAGATAAATGGATGACTACACAAGAAGATAGAATCAAGCTTCCAAGACTATGGTGTTCGCGGGTTTGCACATAGGAAGAAGAAGAAATAAATGAGTTTATGTGTAATGAATGACTTAAGACATATATTTTTTTTTTTTTTTTGTGAAAGACTTAAGATATTTAACTTACATATGTCAAAGCAACTTTAAGCTGTATTCGAATCATGTCTTCTCACCATTTAATTCATCTAACGCAATCTTAGACTTTCACTAAAATTATTTTATTATTTTTCATTCAACTAATTTTAAGTTTGGGGTAACTTTTGCCTGCCGAAACTCTCACTTTTGACACGTATTTCAAAAATATCTTATTTTTACCTAATTAGGTTTTCAATCTAATTATACCATAATTACTATGATTAAATCATTAATCAAAGCTTAGATTCATATTATACAGGTTAGAGTTATTATAACTTCGGATGAGGGAATTTTTCCTGTCAAGCCAAGATATATTTTAATATTTCACCAAAAAAAAAAGAAGATATATTTTAATAATTTGGTCCTAGTAAGTATTTTTGTCTAGGCGGTAAACAAATATTTTAAGGTTTCTAAATAAATTACACAATTAACTTAAGGTAATTATTTTTAATGGATGAATTATAGGGGACAATAGAAATAAGTTTTTAGCATTTCATGTATATAATCAGGCTCCCGATCCTCGACTGGAATTATTAAAGACCAATCTACATAGTAATTTTTTTTTTCAATTTTTTCTAATTTAATAGAAATTGATGTGGACTCCATTGTCTAATTTAATTGCTAAAATCTTTAAACTTTTCGGGTAGTTACAACTACCCAATATACTTTAGAATATTCACAATAAAAAAGAAAAAGAGCGACGTGCACAGCACAGAGTAAATAAATCAAGGAGCAAATGTTCACATACGATCAGAATAAAATAAGCGGACTCTATAATTTGTTTAATTAAATATAAATCTCTCAAGCTGACTTGAAGATGTCTTCCATGGACAGCTTCTAGCTATGTTGTCAAAGATTCTTTTAGAAAGCCCATTGATCATTATATCTTCAACATGTTCTCCTCTATCTTTAAAAAAATGCTCGCCAACTTTCACATGATTGGTTTTCTTTAAATAAAAAACTGTGTTATGAGTAATGTGATGCTTTCTGCCAAGTCAATACTTAGCGTCGGATGCATCTGCACGCCACTGTCACAGCATCTTCCACGAAGCAGAGTGGAAAGAACTAAGAAGCAAGAAAGAGTCGATGACTGCACTGGCGGACCCACGGTGGTTACATATCCGCACTTGTGGACATGAGATTTTGAATTTTTTTTTTTGTGTGTATTGATGTAGGTTATTATTTATGTTTTGGTTCAATATTTATGATAGGAGTAAATATCATTTTAAATTCCTAACAAAAAAAATATGTTCCACATTTTTGTCTCTTATCAAAAATTAATCTCGAGGAGGTCCTAAAAAATTTAAAATGGATCAATTTAATTAAAATCGTAATCCTCGGAAATTCAAAAAAGACTATACTAGTATCAAAAACACTAAAATAAATCCACTTTAAATTCTATAGGAAGCATGTGACTTTTTTTTATAATGGACCAAAGTGGGGACCAAATTTTTTGTTAGGGACAAAAATGATATTTATTCTTATATTAATTAGCAACGTAACGTACAAAAATGATTAAAACAACGCAAATTAAGTAGAGAGAAAACTTATTCTTTCTCCTCTATCACATACCCATTCCCATAATTTTCCGTTCCCCTGATTTCTTCATCATTTATTATGGAAGCAACTAAATCATGAGTTGTTCAAGTATTAATTTAAAATTTTTTGAAAAAAAAAAAAAAAAAATTCGGAGGCGCCGCCTCGAACCCCGCCACTAAATGTGCAGACATAGAGAAATTTTCTTGGGTCTGCCACCGGATGACCAGAAGAGAAAATCTTCCTCGATGATGTATGAGTGCCTTGAAACTAAACTGCTGAACGCCACTTTGTTTGATGAAAAGCGGAGCTATGATTTCTCCTTAATAAAAATGATGAATTTGTTTACGATTCCGGTGCTCTGTTCTTGATTAAGATGTGATGATTGTGAGTTATAGTTTATGGGCTGGTTTGATCTTGGTGTTTGATGATGAGGCATTGTTTTTCTTGGTTTAGCGCATTCGCTTTGACCAGATTCGTTTAGCAAGCTTGTTTTACTTGGTGTCATATCATCATGACACAGCAAACACTACCTCATCCTTCTTCCTTCACCTATGAATGGACTTATGATGTCTTCCTCAACTTTAGAGGTGTTGATACACGCCACAATTTCACTGGTAATCTCTACAATTCTCTTCATGAAAGGGGTATTCACACCTTCTTTGATGATGAAAGACTCAACAAAGGTGAAGAAATCACACCATCTCTTCTCGAAGCCATTCAAGATTCTAGGATTTTCATTGCTGTTTTCTCTAAGAACTATGCGTCCTCAAAATATTGTTTGGATGAACTTGTCACGATCATAGAGTGCTCAAAGGCACAAGGAAGGTTGTTTTGGCCTGTTTTTTATGATGTGGACCCATCACAAGTTCGGCACCAGAGTGGCACTTATGCAGAAGCTTTGGCTAAACTTGAGGAGAGGTTCAAGGATGACAAGGACAAGGTGAAAAAATGGAGGGAGGCTTTATCTCAAGCTGCTAATATGTCTGGATCTCATTTCCAACACGGGTATCTCACACCATCCTTTTTTCTTTTTCTTTTTTGTTTACCCCAAAGAAATAGCATGTATGAAGGTTGAAGGAAATATACTGAATAGACACAATTCTTTGTATGTGATTAACTTTGGTTATTGTGCACAAAGTAATTAAACACTAATTCAACATTAATTTTGTATAATGTGCAGTTCTCAATTAGAATATCAGTTTATTAGAAAGATTGTTGAAGAAGTCTCTAAAAAGATCAATCGCTGTCCTTTATATGTTGCTGATAAACCAGTTGCATTAGATTCTCAAGTGCTAGAAGTGACATCTCTTCTAGGACTCGGATCTGATGAGGGAGTCAACATGGTAGGCATTCATGGAATCGGTGGGATAGGAAAATCAACACTTGCTCGTGCTGTATATAACTTGATTGCTGATCAATTTGAAGGTTTTTGTTTCCTTGCTAACATACGGGAAAGGGCAATTAATAATGATGGTCTTGTACAACTCCAAAAAGCACTAGTCTCTGAACTGCTTGGGGTGAAAGATATTGAAGTGGGAGATGTTTACAGCGGAATTCCAATAATAAAAAGGAGGCTTCGGCAAAAGAAGGTCCTTTTGATTCTTGATGATGTTAACAAACTGAAGCAGTTAAAGGTAATTGCAGGAGGTCGTGATTGGTTTGGCTCTGGCAGCAGGATCATAATCACAACAAGAGACAAGCATTTGCTAGCCACTCATGGGATTGTAAAATCATATGAGGTTAAACAGTTGAGTGATGATAAAGCTCTTGAATTGTTTAGTTGGCATGCCTTTCAAAAATCCAAAATTGATCCAATTTATGTGGGAATTTCAAAAAGTGCAGTTTCTTATGTTCATGGCCTTCCATTGGCTTTGGAGATGATAGGTTCTCACTTGTTTGGCAAAAGTTTAGATGTATGGAAATCTGCATTGGAAAAATATAAAAGAACTGCTCATAAAGATATCCACAAAACACTTAAAATTAGCTATGATGATTTGGAAGAAGATGAGAAGGGTATTTTTCTTGACATTGCTTGTTTCTTCAATTCTTATGAAATAAGTTATGTCAAAGAAATACTATACTTACATGGTTTTCATGCGGAAAATGGTATTCGAGTGTTGACCGACAAATCTCTCATAAAGATTGACCGCAATGGTTTCGTGAGGATGCATGACTTAATTCAGGACATGGGCAGAGAAATCGTTAGGCAGGAATCAACATTGGAGCCTGGCAGACGCAGTAGATTATGGTTTAACAAAGACATTGTTCATGTTTTGGAAAATGATACGGTATGTTAAAGAACATCTCGTTGGTATTTCTTCTCTTCGATGTCCTTTATTTATGCATTTTGATTAATATTTATAATTTATTAGATTGCTGGATTCTTAGTTCTCTGTTCTCAGTTTCAACAGTTTGCTGAAATTTATAGATTTAACCAGATTATATGTGGATGACATTCCTAAACTTCACATTCTACTTAACTTATTTGGAGTTGATAGGGAACTGATACAATTGAAGCTATAATCATCAACCTGTGGAATGACCAAGAAGTGCAGTGGAGTGGAAAAGCCTTTGAGAAGATGAAAAACCTGAGAATTCTTATAATCAGAGATGCACGCTTTTCTAGAGGACCTCAGAATCTACCAAATAGCTTGAGAGTGCTTGATTGGAGTGGGTATCCATCACTGTCTTTACCATCTGATTTTAATTCAAAGAATCTTGTGATACTTAGTCTGCCTGAAAGTTGCCTTAAATCATTTAAACCACTCAAGGCAAGTATTCTGTTAAAATGTTTTGTATCTTTTAACAGTTTTTGTTGGCCTTAAGCACTAATATAATATGTATTTCCATTTGCAAACTCATAATTTGAGTCATCGACTTTTGTTTTGTAGGTGTTTCAGTCGTTGAACTTTATGGATTTTGAAGGTTGCAAGTTCTTAACTGAACTACCTAGTTTAAGAGGTGTACCAAATTTGGGGGCACTTTGTCTTGATAATTGCATTAATTTAATTAGAATTCATGGTTCAGTTGGATTTCTTGATAGGCTCGTGTCATTGAGTGCTCAAGGATGCAAGCAGTTAGAAATATTGGTACCCTCTATCAATTTGACATCTCTAGAAACTCTGGATCTGAGTGGTTGCTCGTGTCTTGAGAGATTCCCAGAAGTTTTGGGAATAATGGAGAATATAAGAGAAGTTTATTTAGACGACACTGCCGTATATGGATTGCCATTATCAATTGGAAATCTTGTGGGGCTCCAACGATTGTTCTTGAGGGAATGCCAAAGCTTGTTCTGCCTACCAAGTAGCATCCATAGATTGCCTAAACTTGAGGTAATAACGGCTTATGGTCGAAGGGGATTTCGCTTATCTGAAGATAAAGAAAAAGTGAGCTCGAAAGTATTTCCAAACGCCATGCTTGTTAGTTATGGAGTCATAAGTTTTTGGTCGGTCCTTGATGTGTATTATCATAATAGGAGCCCCAATAATGTCATAGAAGTATGTAGACCTTCGTTGATTCCCTCTGTGCCAATTGATGGGTTTTTGGTTCCTCGTTTCCTATTGGCTAAAACGGTTAGCGGAGAGTGGGCAAGATATTTTGGCAGATTTAAAAGTAATGGAACGTGGATGTGTTTTTGGTTCCGAAACAAATTCCCCAAGTTAGGTGTATGTTGTGCTAGAAAGCCTGGCACGTATGAAAACAATATGGTGTTGGATTTCAAGCTCAGTGTAGTCATCAATGGCTCTAAGCAATTCAGTTTTTCATGTAACTACATAGTTTCTAGACAAGGAATGGGGGATATAATGCTTTGCTGTGATCTACAAAGCAAAGCGGAGAGTGTATTCTCAGAGCATGAATGGAATGAAGTAGAGATTTGTTGGGACTCAGAATACCCCATCACATGTGGTTCTGGAAGGGTGGGAGCAACAAAGAGGACTCTAATGCAGTTCTTCATTTGTCTCTATGACGGAAACAACAAGCAGGATATCCAATTTGAACAAAGGAATGTCAAGAGATTAAGAGAATAAAGGAAAAGGCGTTCGGTTCGTGCTTCTTCTACAATGTCGAATCTGCATCATCTTGTAATATGTTTGGTATGGACAATGACGATTTTCTTTTTTTTTCCCAATGATTTGTGTAACGTCCTCCCACTTCAAGAATCAATGATTATCCCCACATACTAACATGAGACTTTTTAGTGTGCTTTTTCCTCACTCACACACATTGTGAAAACTTCCCAGGAGGTCACCCATACCAGAATTGCTCCAAGTTAAGCACGCCTAACTATGTAGTTATTCCGCTCCGGCTACCGAAAAAGTAGATGCATCTTGTTAGTATAGCTAGTACCAGTTAATAAGCTATCCCAAAACTGTTCAGTCTCATACCTGCACAGTCTTTAGAATCCCTCTCTTTTGGATGTCGATTCGATTCATTCATGTAACCCCCACTGGAAGCTAGCCGCTCCTTGTCCATGCCCTTTTGCACCGGTGATCACTTCCCGCCCTCGTCAGTGCTCGGGATGTCACAATTTGATATATGAAAAGTCTTTGATTTTATGCATAATTAAATCTAACTTGCTTTAATCCTTCTATTCTATTGGTGGTCATGTTATTATAAAATTTTGGAAGGCCATCACTTTTAACTCGGATATCTAAATTACGTGATTTTTTTTAATTTCACATAACTTGTCGAGATCTATGCAATGACACCTCAATTTTCATATTTTATCTCTCACAAGCATAGTTCGAATTTATAACAATAGTGCCACAATCACAAGAAATAAACTATTGTTAGGGTTCTCCATTTTTTGCTCCCACTTTTTTTTTCCGTTTTCTTTTCTTCATAAAAATAGAACATGGATAAATGATAACATGTTGGTTATGCTTGATGTCTCTGAAGCTATCATCTATCTCTGATATGTTCCTTCTTTCCCTACTGTTAGGGTTCTTCATTTTTGCTTTCATTTTTCTTTTTCGTTTTATTTTCTTTACAAAAATAGAGTAGGGATTAATGATAACTTGATGGCCATCTTTGATGCCTCTAAAGCTATCGTATATCCCTCCTGCATTGTTCCTTCTTTTCCTATTGCTAGGGTTCTACATTTTTGCTCCCGCTTTTTCCGTTTTCTTTTCTTCACAAAAACAAAATTTAAAATTAACTATTGTCTCGTATAAGTGCTGCTGCAATTCTATCTAATAGAAATTCAATTAATTAAAATCTCAACAAAAATGATTTGGAATTTGAGAATAATAAACAAATCATGGGTTTCTATCTCCTCCCGCCAAAATTTGACAAACATCATATGTTATTATCCTAACACATGTTTCTGGATTTAAAAACTATTGTGATTGTGGTAACATTGCTACAAATTCGAATTATATTTGTAAGAGATAAAATATGTCAAATGAGATATGATTGCATAGATCTCAAAAAGTCACGTGAAATAAAAAAATCATCTATTTTAGATACCCGAAACAAAATTTATGGTTTTTTGAATTTATACAGTAACAAAAATGCCTATAGTAATGAGATTGGATCATTTAGCACAATCATATAAGTGTCCTAACCCGGGGTCGCAACATTCAACTTAAAATAAAAATAAAAATATGTAAGTGGGATAGTGGCATTCAGTGTTACCGGAGTTGCCACACACTTAATAATTCCCATTAACAAATACCAAGAATTAAATATCAAATAATGAAAAAGGAATAAAAATCCACTTTAATCAAAGAGCTCAAAGAGTTACCCTGAATATGATAATAGTAATAAGTATGATAACAGATGAATGAAAAAATAATACTACGAATAGGACTTAGCATTTCAATGACGTGGGTTTGCATTTTTTACGAACCCGACCAAAACAAAAGTTTGTGAACACGTGTTTTACCAGACAGGACCCACATGCGAAGCCAACCAGGCCCTCTCTTAACTCTCACCTCTCTCACTCACCTAATACTAAGGGTAGCAATGTTGAAAAAATGTGATGTGATTTCTTGATCGAAATCAGGCCGTGTCAACTCAAATCAACCTAGTTTGAAAAAATATGGAAGTTTTCTTGTGCTTCGTCATTTGGGTGAACGGAGAACATTTATCAAAAGGAAAATTTAGTGAGTTTTTCTTATTGATCTTAGAATATAATAATTTCCATTCCTCGTATGGACTGACTTGGTGAAATCAATTTGTATATTTGATCATTGAGTATTTTTTCTTATTGTAAAATGGTCATAATATTTCGCTTTGACTCAAATGAAATTGAGATTTTGAAGCATATTGTACTTATCATTAAATGAGTTAAAGTTATTATATTAAAAGCATTTTCTTGTCTTGCTTATTTTTTAAATTCTTAGTTTTGTATGTTTTGCTTATTTTAGAAATGCTATTATTTTCATTTCTTGCTTATTTTAGAAGTGTTATTTTTTTTATTTTTCAGTTTTTATGCCATGTTATTTTAGAAATGTTATTATTTTCATTTATCAGCTTTCATGCTTTACTTATTTTAGAAGTGTTTTTTACAAAAACTAAAGTTATTTACATTTTTTTAAATATTTAATTTTAAAAAAAATATTTGTCATTTAACTTCTACTTTAAAAAAAAAACTAACATTTTGAACTTTTAAAAAGTAAGTTTTTGATTTTTTCTGTAACTTCTATTTTTTTTAAAAGTGAAAAATATTTTTTTTTTCTTAACAAAAACAGTTTTTGAAGAAAAAAAATCTAAACTGGACCTTAATCTTCACCTCAACTATTTTTAAAATTGTTGAAAACTTAAAAAAAGAAAGAAGATTAAAAGCCTTTTTTTTAATATTGCTCTTAACTTTGATCCAATCTGATACCGCCAATCCCATGGGAATATATTCCACGTTATGGAATAAAAAATTCAACAGGGTCAAATTAGGTAAGAAAAATAATGAACTAATAAGAAAAAAAATGAATATCGTCAAATTATATAAGAATCTACAAAGTATGAGCTGTTTTAAAATACAAATGAATAACTTTAATTTGTATTTTGAAATGTTATTCCAAATATTGAATTCCAAAAATTATTGGTATTTATTCCCTCCTTTATATCGTTCAATACTAGATTAATTACCATTTAATATTATCATCATATTAATGAAATTGGACTTTTTTCCTTACACACATTTCTCATTTTCATCATATTAATTATCATTCAATATTGTCATCATATTAACATTGAACATGTATAGAGTAGGAGTTGTTATAAAATCTAATAAATAACTTTAATTTGGATTTTGAAATGGAAATTCAAAATTCAATTCTAAAAATCATTGGTATCATGCTCCAGCAAGAGCAAAAAACATGCACTGACACGCTAATATCATATTTACTGGTTCTGTGCAACTAGCTGAGTTTTCTCAGTAATCATTATTTACAGGAAAAAAAGAAGACTGCAATTAGATCTCAAACTAAAAAGGAACTTCGCGAGTATATATTATAAAACCCAGGTCAACCTAATGTGGGATGTTAGCATGTAATCCACTTTTGCCAACTGTAGAATGAGTTGGGCAGAGTATATTATAAAACCCCAGCTAAAGCAGCAGAGATAATGGTTTATGGGGTGTCAACCTGTCAGTAGGTCAAAATGCTTTGCAGAGGTTAACCTTCATGTTAGATGAACCTTGGTGATCAATTGGACCTGCCCACAACTTTCTCCTTTTTGGTTCAGATCTCCTTACACGTGAAATTGCATTAGCAAGTGTATCAATCCACACACAATCAATTGGACCTGCCCACAACTTGCTCTTTTTTGGTTCAGATATCCTTAAACGTGAAATTCCATTGACAAGTGCATCAATGCACACACCATCATCCATCTTGTTTCTTCCCAACCTAGGTTCAGGTGCAGCAACAAATTTGTGGCAAGCAGCTCTATTTTGGTGCTTCAACTTTGATTCAACGGGAAGCATCTTCAATGTACGTTCTGTGTAGAAAGATATCCATGGATGTCCTGAAATTGAACCACATAATATTAATTTAACATGCAAACAATCGAACAGTTCTTAAAACTTAAAAGTATTGTCATTTTATTTCCTGTTTAAAAACATTAGGGAGAAAAAGAGAGCCTCAACCACATAGAAGAACACATAATAAAATCTAACAAAAGTAAGTGAGAATTAAAAAATTCCCATTGTCATCCCAATCAAAAACAATGTACAATAGGGTATAACCAGATAACCGCCACTCAAGGAACCCGCAAAACTTGTTAATAAAACAAGGCAATCCTTCTAATTATTAAGAATTCATGTGAAAGGCAAAGATACTTTTCAAAATAACTTGGAAATTTATAATTTTAATTATTTCAAGATTAGAAAACCAAAAATCAAACCAAATACAACAAGTCTTTGGTGTATTCATCATCGAGGAAGAGATATAAAGCACCCTATAAAACATTAATAATCTATCACAAACTTACTTAGTACTTCATCAGCTGTTATCCTTGCTGAAATATCCCTTGTAAGCATTCTCCCAACAAGATCTCGTGCAGGTTTAGATATTGATTCCCACATCCCGGTTTGGAAATCTAGCTTGGAATTCTTAATAGCCTCAAAAACTGCTTCTTGTGAATCCCCTTTAAATGGAAGAACACCAACCAACAGAGCATGCAGGAGCACTCCAGCACTCCATATATCCACCTTTTCTGAGTATCTACCCAACAACACTTCTGGTGCAACATATGCAGGGCTCCCAGCCAAACCTGTCAAGTTCTGACCTGCAATGCAAATTTCTAGACAATGAGGCTATGCATAAACAACATAAATGACTCATGTATGTATGTGTGTGTATATATATATATATATATATATATATATATATATATATATATATATATATATATATATGTCAATTGAATGACTAATATTTTTAAATGTTTAAGAATTAAACAAAGTGACCTTAGAGTAGGAATGGTTAGCTTCATACTATTATAAGCAATTTCTCTACGACCTCTTATGCTTAGACCACCAGCAAATTTACTTGAATACTAAATATAGTAAACTTAAGGGAGATAACCATTTGAATTCTGAACTCTCCAATTTTTACTCCTATGTACAGGGTAAATTTAGTAAAGTCCAATTCAGTTGAAAGCTTATCATGATAACTTCTTCAAACTTTTTTTTTGCTTATGGTGTCATAGAAAATTAAAAAAAGAAAAAAAGAAAGTAAATACACTAAAAAAGAAAGAAATACACAAAATGCAAAAACACTTGCATTTTGCCTAGACATTTTTTATTAACAGAATGACTAGGATGGAATTGTACATAAGGCAGGTTGTGTAAGGATTCTATTCATAGAAGTTAGCACATATATATACCATAGGATAAAAAAAAGATAATCTAAACAGGTTTCACATATTACCCTTAGAAATTCTCATGGCCAGGCCAAAATCAGCAAGCTTTATTTCCCCTGAAGCCGTAAGCAGAATATTCTCAGGCTTGATATCTCTGTGTACAACTCCCATATCATGACAATACTTGATGACCAACATCACTTCCTTAAGTATATTAGCAACCCGTTGTTCAGAACAAGGGCCCTCCCTAAACATCTGGTCGATGAGTCTTCCCCCAGAGCACAATTCCATCACCAGATGAGAGCAATCAGCTTCCTCATGCACTGCCAGCAGAGTCACAACCCCAGGATGCCCAGACAAGTGCTGCATTATCTCCACCTCCCTATAAACAGTCTCATCCCCCTTTTTCAGAGTCTTACACGCATACTCTGCGCCGCCAACAAGAGACCTACACAACCGAACAGATCCATACTTTCCTTCCCCGATCGTCTCCCCGATAACATAATCATCTTCAATCTTTTTCTTCCTCCCCATCTGGGTAGCCTCATCAATGCAACCTATCTTCCTCTTTAGGCCTCTTACCGCTGTCATCAGAGATGTCCCAAGAGGAGGAGCAGTGGGAAAACCCGCCACCCTACTCTTGTAGGAACCAGCTGAGTCAATCTTAGTATTTTCTGTACATCTCTTCTTCAACCTCGAACAATCTTCCATCAAATAATGGGACTTCAAATTGGACGACGGAGACCCATGATTGGATCTCAAAATGTCAGTCAATTTCGAGGACTCGTCACACTCACTTCCTTTCCTTTTCATCCCCATAACATCTATCAGTAAAGTACCACCGCAACACCAATCTTTGTGTTGATCACGTACCCAATAAGTGCAAAATCCGATTTTTGCCGTAAGACACGCTTCTGCAGTCAAAATAGGGAAAGATCAGTCCACGAATTCTAGTCAAATTGATCATGAATGAACGCAAAACCACAAGGAAAGCATCCAAACACAAATATTAAATTCCAAGAAAGTAAATCGAACCCCGAAGCTTTTTCGCAATGTAATGGCGCCAAAAAGCGCCATCACATCACGAGACCCCTGCAAGACAAGACAAGAGGATGCCAGAACATAGAAAGAAAAAGAAACAAACCTTCGCAATCCCAACTAGAGCTTTCAAAATGGGCCAGCCCAGACCATTTAACCCTAGCCCATGTGGGTTAGGGCCAAAAAGCCCACAATGATATTGGGCCACATGGGCCAAAAGCCCTATGGGTTAGGGCCAGCTCATGGGCCTTCCAAAAATTTAATTTAATTTTCCAATCTCAAACAACAACCTATACCAAGTTCCAACTTATTTTATAATCTTATTTTACGTATGATTTCAGGAATGAAGAATATGGAATTCCTTCTAAAATATTAGGTTACATAAAAAATGTAATTGAGTCAAAATGGAGAAGTGCATCAATTTACACATAATGATTGAAAGACAACCATGCCATGCTCCTCAATGCAGATAAAACAGGTAGAAAATTAAAGAGCTACAGTATCCAAGGTTATAGTTATAGCTATAGCTTCAGCAAAAACCAATCACCAATTCACCATATTCATGTGTACACACACCAATAGGGATGCACAAAAAAAAAAGTGGCAGCAAACAAATGTCAATGATAAATATAGATAACATTGTAGATAAGCCAAGCCTGAACATATGATATACTTAATTCGACATATTGTTTACCATACAATACCACAAGCGATAGATGAATTCAAGGCTGTATTGAAGCGGACAAAAAGGAAGGAGATATTACAATCCAAGATTAAAGCTTCTCACATAGTTTCCATAATCAAAACTTCATTTCTCATTGCCTTTGAAATACCACTTTGTTACCACCAGTCCATCACCACTTAGACTCAAGACAAGAGGGATAGAAAAAGATAAGGGATATATAGAACAGACAACTTTTTGTTTGAGTAATCCAAGTGTTTCCTTTCCATTGTCTCTGAGGACAAACCAATTATATTGCAATACAACTGATGCATCTATAATTAGTATAACTAAAAGCTCATGCTTGCTGAATTCCAAAAATTGCATCTATATAGAACCAATAGAATCGTCAATGATCTAAACTACATTCCATTTGAGTAACCATTAAAGGAAGCTAGCCTACTACCTTTATCATCACATGAATTTAATATGCATATATCCCATAATTCTCCAAGCAACAAAAGGATGAAAATATGTTATACCGTATATCAATAAATTGAACTCACATGAATTCGTCTCCCAATTAACTAGGTCAAAATCTAAGTTAGAAACAATCAGATTTATTATTCACAAAAAAAAGATATGACTTACAAAACCAGATAATTGGAAAACCACAGTTCCAACAGCACAACACAGAATTCAGATAGCTCTACACAATTCTACAAGAAAGATGTGGTTTTTACCTACTCATGCAACAACCAAAGCAAGAAAGACAACAACTTTGTGTCACTAGATATGGCCCTGAATCGAACCCGAAAGGACTGTGCAATATTAAATAGATTTTTTTTTTTGTGTGTGGACATATTAAACAGATTTATCTTCTTTAATTATTGATTAAACAACCAAAAAGAAAAGGGGTAACTTTGATCATTGCATGTTTGATTAAACACTAGACAAAGTTAAGGCTTTTAAAATTAAATCTCCATATAATCAAATAACAATAAGAAAAAAGTAACCTGCTAATAATTGAAATGAAGCACAGTAGAAATAGGTAAAATTAGAGCTGTCAAAATTTATATAGGCGTTGCTCTATATAAATTTATCCTATATAAAATTATTAAAAGACCTAAATATGTGGAAGGATATTATGACAACCAAGTTGTGTTACAACCAAGTGACTACCAATCAATCTTACCGTTAGATCGATTATATTGATCCAACGGCTATATTTATTTTCATCTTTGTATGGTTATGATTTCCCATATTTAATGCTTTCACTTAAAATATGGGGAATCATGACCATACAAAGATGGAAATAAATATAACCGTTGGATCAACATAATCGATCTAATAGTGAGATTGATTGGTAGTCACTTGGTAGTAACACAACTTGGTTGTCACAATATCCTTCCCCCCTAAATATTGCTGGAATAACTTTATCCCTTGATTGATTGTTTCCAAACTCAAGATCCGTGACCATTTTTCACGTTCTTTTACTTTGGAAGATCTAAACTATAGCCTAAGCCAAGTCCAGTGGGGTAATCATAGACACAACAAGTGTTGATTGGTGCATTCTGTGACAACCCAATTCCTGTCACCCCTTTGCAAGAATACATTCCTCTACAAACACGAGAACCAGAACGTGTAATCCTATCTTTTTGTAAATCCCAAAACAGATCTATATTTAGGTATAAGGATGGATAAATCCAATCTGAGCAACAGACGACCTGATAGGCCATGGAATTCATTTAAAAGTGGTTCTTTTTACATGGGAAAGTTGTATAATGATTCGCATAATACTTCGACACCTAACAATCATGTTGCTGACTTGCCATATGGCATTCGTCCACCTCCAGTTAGTGCTGGTGAGATTTCTACTGAATCTACCCTTCCATAAATTATTGTGATGTATCCATAATAATTAAAATATATGTTATGATCATAATGACTGGCTTAAGTTTGATTTTCTTGGATCAGCACGTTTCTCAGGCACCAATGAAGCGACGCATCAAGGTAAAGATTCACACAATGCTATCAATTAATGGGCTAGCAAAGTTTAAAACAGCTCCAACGTGAGTATTTTTAGTCTTGATTTTCGAATGAAAAAGTTTCCCAACATTTTTCTTTCTTTCAGTCACTACCCAAGCAACAATAACAGCAGACAAATATAAAATGGAAACAGATTTCTCAGTGTTATGAGGATAAAGAACAAGTAAATTAGGGAATGACCGTCACCATGATTTCAAAGCAAAAGGTGATTGCAGAAAATTAGGGTATTAGAGAAATATACCTCGAATGATTTGGAGTAGAGAATATAATGCTACGTGTGATCCTTATCCACGTGCAATTGATTCTAATAAACCCAAAAGATACTGTGGTTTTGACAAGGGGATAAAGAATTTTGAATTCTCCAGAGAAAACTATGGATATATTGGAAAACGCCCGAAGCAAGTCAAAAAGTACGTAGAATAAATAATAGTATCTTCTATTTTCATTCGTATGTTCATCTCCTCGAGGTTTTTATATACAAATACTTTAGTAACGTCTATTTTAATTTTTAATTTATAACGTATAACAGAAATATTAAATTATAATTTTAATACAGAAACGTATAACGGAAAGATTAATTACGAACAAATTTGAATTCAAACTTCGAATTCAAATTTCAATTCAACACTTCCCTCAAGTTAGTGCATGGATGTCAATCATGCCTACCTTGCTAATTGCTTTTTCAAACACTCTTCCAGAAATTGTTTTGGTCAGTACATATGTCAACTTATCTTCAAGCTGGAATGAAGATCAACCAAGAAAGAAAGGACTGGGATGGACATCAACCACAAAATAAACGGTGCCAAGATGGACATCGGCAAAATAAATTGATGGTAATAATTTTGGCCCTCGGCCGAGTCCACCTGATTAATGACTATTGATTTTGAAAATAAATTCTTTCATATATCAAATAAGATATGGGAGGATTCTAATTTATCAGTTTGTATGTTTTGCTTATCTTAGAAGTGTCTTTTACAAAAATTAGAGTTATTTAGTTTTTTTTTTTAAATTAATTTAAAAAAAAACATTTGACTTTTAATTTCTACTTTCTAAAAAAAATAACTTTTTTAACTTTTATAAAGTAAATTTTTGGTTTCTTCTGTAACTTCTATTTTTTTTTTTAATTAGACATGTAAACGAACTTATAGTAAAAAATATATTTTTTCTTAACAAAAAGCAGTTTTTGAAGAACAAAAAATCTAAACTGGCCCTTAATCTTCACCTCAACTATTTTTAAAATTGCTGAAACGTTAAAAACAGAAAGAAGATAAAAAGCCTTTTTTTGAATATCGCTCTTAACTTTGATCCTATCTGATGATAATGCTAATCCCATGGGAATAACAAATTACATGTTATGGAATAAAAAAATCAACGTAAGAAAAATAATGAATTAATAAGAAAAAAAATGAATATTGTCAAATTATATAAGAAAAAATTGATGTTATAAAAAAAAAAAAAAAGACAAACATTGAACGTCTGTAAAGCAGTAGCTGTTTTAAAATTCAAATGAATAACTTTAATTTGGATTTTGAAATGTTAATCCAAATATTGAATTCTGAAAATTATTGGTATTTGTTCCTTCATTTATATCGTTCAATACCAGATTAATTATCATTTAATATTGTCATCATATTAATGAAATTGGACTTTTTTCCTTACACACATTTCTCATTTTCATCATATTAATTACCATTCAATATTGGCATCATATTAACATTGAACATGTATAAAGTATGAATTGTTATAAAATCTAATGAATAACTTTAATTTGGATTTTGAAATGGTAATTCAAATTTGAATTCAAACAATCATTGGTATTTATTTTCCCAAAATTGGACTTTTTTCCTTACACAATTTCTCATTTTCTTCTTGACTTTCTCCCTAATTTGTTCCATAATTTCTATCTTAGGAATTTCCTTCATCTAATACCTTACTTTTTTTTCTTCTTGAATTTCCTTTATTTGATTTCTCTTAATTCATATCAGGAATTTTTTTAAAATAAAATAATATATACTTGATAAATGAGTGTTCCCATTCCTTGATTCGAATTTAAATTTACAATAATAATAAAGTGCTCTGTTTCACTTCTATGAGAATAATAATTTTTTAATGAGATGGAAGAAAATGAGAGAAAAGTTTGGAAAAAAAAAAGATGCTAAATTTTATAATATTTTATTTCTGTTATTTTAGTTCCTTTATTTTTTTTTCTCTTCAATCAATTAAAAAATATTTGAAACTTTAAAAACTTTCTTCCCATCAATCCAAAGATATGGTTAAATCATAGAGAAGCATCCTTTTCTTTTAATAAAAAAAGAGAGAATTATCTCTTATTTTATTTAAAATATACCATTTTCCCTCTCTTTATTTGCCTGATTTGATCGGAATACTTTGAGCTATGAGAGTAAAAATGAGGGCTTTGTTATAAAAAAAATGAGGGCAAAAATTCATGAATCAATTTTATTAGTAAATTATGTTTAAGATATATCCATGGATTTTTTATTCTTATTTCACCATAATACATAATTGACTCAAAGGGGAAGGAGGGAAAACACGTCTACCTTGACACCGGAGTTGTTAAATCGAGTCATGACTTATCAATTAATCTCGTTTAAATTACCAAAATTCAATCCATATTAAAAGTTACCCTACTCAACTTAATTTACTTTTTCTCTCAACTTGTAATGAGCTAAACAGAAACTTTGGGTATAAGCTTTTTTAAATTCACAATTTTCATGAATTACTAATTGTTTTGATTATATTTTATATAAAGGATAGAATATTGTAACAATCAATTAGGATTACTATCAATCAATTTCACCGTTAGATAGATTATGTTGATCAAACGGTTATATTTATTTTTATCTTTGTATGGTTATGATTCTTCGTATTTAATGTGAAAACATTACATATGAAAAATCATAATCATATAAATGGAAAAAATATTAAATATGATAATCATAATCATATAAATTATCAATTGATTAATAGTAATCCTAATTAATTGTTACAATATCATTTTCCTTGTTAAAATTATCAATTCAGTTTTGTGACTAGTTATGTTTTGATGATTTTTACTACAATCTAAAATTAATTTATTATGATTACATATATTTTTTTATTCTTTTTAATAATAAACAAATTTATTTAACATTAATTTCAATCTAGCATTACATGAGCCAATCCTAATCATGATGACTCATGAGATATCTAAATAATAAATCACCCTCTTCAATAAAAAAATATTCCAAAGCATATCGAACTTTCTTTCTTTTTAGCATATGATTCGGGAAAGTGCCATTTTATCATGTTTGGACAAAAAATTTATCAGACTGTCACGTCAATAGTAAATTTTGTCAAAATGTCACGCGCCATAATTCGCTATACAGTGTAGCGAATTATGCATGCAAATTTGCTATAATAAATCACCAAAAATGACACTGTCAAATTTTTAAGAAATAAAAAAATCAAAATTCCAAAGCATATGGAACTTTTCAAGATTTATCGTTCGCGTGTTACTTCGTTAATTTTTTTTATTTTTTTTTTTGTCAAAACGTGCACTTTCGTGACTCTCCCATATGATTCAGTATCGAAGTTCCAAGACGCAACGCGAACCAAACACGAGAAGCGGTTCAGTGAAAGATGGCTGCGTTAAACCCTCCCAAAACCCTCCAAACCAAAATTCTACCTGCAAATCCAATTTCAGGGGCGGTTTCTAGGTCAAGAACTAGAATCGCTTTGAAATCGAACAAGTTCCCAGGCACAGCAGTTTGTGCTTCAGAGATGCGAAGAGAAGTTCAACAACAAACGTCTTTTGTGGACACTCTCCTCAGCGGTACTCGCAGAAACCAAATCCTCGACGCCATCGGAATAAGCTCTCTCTCTAATTGCCTCTCCGAAACTAACCTTCATTTGACAGTTCCCGCTCTCAAGTCCAAAACCCGCGGCAAAGTATGCGCATATTTGAATCAATTATTTATTTGTTGGCAATTTGTGCTTCGGACTCAGAAATAGCTTACTGTATGATTTTTAGGTTCGAGATATTTATGATAGTGGAGATTACCTTGTTTTAGTGACCACTGATCGCCAGAGTGCCTTTGATAGGATTCTTGCTTCAATTCCCTTTAAAGGCCAGGTTAGGTTTGTGATTCTGTTGCATTGTTTCTGTACACGTGGAATTCAGTGATCCTGATTGTTTTGTTTCTTTTACAATTTTAGGTTCTTAATGAGACAAGTTTGTGGTGGTTTGAAAGAACTAAGCACATTGTTTCTAATGCTGTTGTATCGGCTCCGGATAAAAATGTTACAATAGCAAAGAAGTGTTCGGTTTTCCCGGTTGAGTTTGTTGGTGAGTTTTTTTTTTTTTTTTGCTAATACAAATAGTTTTTATTTGCCTATTTGATGACTTAATTGATGCTGATTCGTTTTCTATGGTTGAGATTTCTTTTTCACCTTTTGTTTCTGACTCTGTCTGTAACTTCAAAGAAACTATGCTATCTTTTAATTACGGTTCTTTTTTTTCCTTTTAATCTTGTTTTGTAATATCATATTATCTAAGGTAAGAACAGAATTTTAGGAGGCAGGTTTTGTTTTTATTGGAGTGAGTGGGGATCAGAGTTGTCTTGTGATGTGTCGGAACTTAAATACAGAATCATCATATAATTGAATTTCTTATAGCAAATTCAAATGCTATTTTATGGGGAGTGGAGAAAAATAACAAAGGTGCCTATATTTTTCAGGTTATTTATTACTGCGACATCTTATTAAATGGCTTTGAATGCTACAATGATTGTTGATTGGCATATTAAACTGGAGTCTCTTATTAGACATATATCTTACTGCACTGGAGATATTGTTTAATATAGGTTGTAGAGAGGTTTTATTTTGCTTCAGAAAAGATAACTAGGGGGGAAAATGAGAATTTATGTTTTCGATACATGCTTGGAAGATTTTTCTTTGTTTAACTACTTTGGAAGAATATCCATAAATATTAGTGTCTGAAGATCCTTATAAATATTGAAAGAGTAATCAGGATAAAAGTAACCGTTCTTAATTATCAAAATTTATTTTGGCTGAACATCCGCATGTTGTCTTCTTGTGCCTTTTCTTCTTCTTCAAACTTAAAATTCTTGTTATTGCAAAGTGTTGTAAAATATTTGAATCTTTTAAAATTGGAAAATGAGGGTTATAGCAACCATCCATTGACACCTATTTTACTGGTTTGTAGTTAGAGGGTTTGTCACTGGAAGTACCGACACATCATTATGGACAGTATACAATAAAGGCGTTCGTAATTATTGTGGAAATGTCCTCCCAGATGGTGAGTTTTCTTTTTTGTGTCTCATTCTCAATTTTCCCCTCCTTGTGTAATAGGATATTAACACATGACAGGAATGGTAAAAAATCAAAAGTTGCATGAAAATATACTCACTCCAACAACCAAGGCTGCAGATCATGATGTTCCTGTCACTCCGGATGAGGTATGATGACTACTATTATCATTTGCAACTAACTTTTTTAATTATGACTGAAGTTACGCTAAAGGATGAGCTTCATAGGCAAAAGAAATGAGCACAAATGTTGGAATTGGTGGGAAAATGAGACAGTAGGAGAGTAGTGAAGCTATTTTCCATTAGGCTAATCAATTTATCCGAACATAAAATTGGATAGATAAAATACATAGGGACAGGGGACTATTTCTCTTATAATATTGTCGTGCATTACCAATTAGTCCCCCGCGTTCCCCTTTCTAGAAGAAGGGATCCTTATACTAAATCATCAACCCCTTTTTCCTTTTCAGATTGGTTTATTGCATTTTTTATATCACTATATCTCAATCAAGATCAGTTAAGCTCATTCTGCTCAACAGAAACAATAAGCGATATGATTATTTATTTAGGTGGACCAACCAGCTAAGTTGATAAAAGGAAGAATGACTTAAAAGCCTAAGATGTTCCCATGATTATTAATAGAATATTCATGCAATATACATTCTTCTCGGAGTATGTGAGGTGTGATAATGAACTTCCAGAAAATGAATAGTCTTTTCATAACATTTTTTATACCAAATTCTTGCTTTTTTTATGATACATTTTCCTTGCAGATTGTTGAAAGCGGACTGATGACACGAGCCGATTATGTAGAAGTGAGTGAAAAAGCATTAAGCTTGTTTGAATATGGACAGGTAATAAGCTTCTTTGCCTAGGTCATTGTCAAATTCGGGAAATACAGGAAGTAATGAAGTGTCTTCTCATTCTAGCCAGTAATATCACACTTGTAGGATATGACATATATATTTCCTCTTGCACTGGAAAAGAAATAATTGTTTAAATAATGTGACAGTATAACTCTAAGACGGCATTTTATTTGGGTTACAGAGTTTGTGTATTAGACAGTCATTTACATACTGAAAAATAAAATAATAGCATTAAAGTAATATGGTTTAATTTGTCAATGCTGTGTGTGCTACCAACAGTGGACAATGTAAATATTGTTGTGCTCAGGAACAGATTTCCATGATACTCAATGATGTAGGGTTTCAAATATTTTCTTGCAAGTTGTTACACCTTTGATTAAGATATGGGTGGTTCTCTTTCAGGGGAAAACCATTAAAAGGCTTTGCTTATTCCATAGGAAATTATATCTATATTTTTCAGATATTTGGTGCAGAACTTAGCAGAATGTTATATTCTAAACGAATATACAGTAGTTTCTGAAAGGTTCGTCTTCTTTTTTAAAGGAAGACCCCATTATCCTAGAGCTTTCTCGACACTCCAACACATGTTATAGAAATTCAAAAAAAAGGTTTGAAGGTTGTGTTGCGTTGAGTTTTTAGTTTCAACTATTAAATTCGTTAGATTACAATAAATATTTGCATAGGGTATAGGGATGTACCATTCTTCAAAATATTGAATATGTTATGTGTATACGTTGAATAGCTAGCTCTGTTCCCATATTCTCTCTATTTGTCTTTGTCATGCATACTAGAGGAAACAGAGAAGTTGGGAACAGGATACCCATATGAACAGTTGGGGATCCAAATCCTTACTGCATACAACAACCATCTCCACAACAACGAAAACCTTTTCCCACTCAAATCCTTACTATATACTTAAAAATATTACTGATATTTTTATATTTTATTTTTTCATGTTTCTTCTTCCTTAATGATGAAATTAGGTGCATATGTTCTCAATTTTTATAAGCATGTTGTAAAGAACCTATTCAACCCAAAAGCTTAAGTTGTTGGGTGAGGCTACATTAATGGTTTTATATATCTCAACACGTCCCCTCACACGAGAAATTCCACTTGAAAGAAAGTGGGGGGCGGCGAGGATCGAACTCGGGACACGAGGCTCTGATACCATGTAACGAACTAATTCAACCCAAAAGTTTAAGCTGTTGGGTGAGGCTAAATTAATGGTTTATATATCTCAACACATGTTATCGGTGAAATTTGTCTTTGTAATCATTTAATATTTGAACAAAACATATTTATCCAACTTACATTCATCATTTGACAAAGGGTCTTTCTCGTACATGATAAAAGATATGTCGAAGACAGGTTGGCAATTAAAAATTTACATAAGTATCATGCATCTTGTTTCAGACTTTCAATCATCATTACTTCAAACCACTTTTTTATACATTACTTCAAACCATCATAATCCAACAGCACAAACATCAATTCAGTCATTCTCAATTTCTCATCTGTGAGACTATTGAAAAATGTTTCTCTAGAGAAATGCAACCCACTCACAACAGCTTCCATGTATTTCTAATAATCTCACCTCCTACCATATAAATTTCTCTTTTCCACAATAAGGGATTGAGATTTGTGTGTAAATTATTACTGACTAGTGAGAAAATCTTGATTATACGATCTTCTTATCCAAGGTACTTAGGGTTCCCAAGTCATTTTTTTGATAGACCCTCTAGGAATATGGGTGGTTGACCCGTTGATTGGTTACTCAGTCCTGTGTGCATAATATATATTTTGACAGCTATTAAGCTATTTTTCCCTTGCTTTATTGCCTCTTTGACTTCTCCATTTGATTGACTTTACAGCAAGTGGCTTTGGAACATGGCCTCATATTGGTAGATACTAAGTATGAATTTGGGAAGGGAAATGATGGTTCAATTCTGTTAATTGATGAGGTTCAATGCTATCCCTTGCATACTGGGTTCTTACATGCATTCAAAGCTTTAAGTATATAAATATGTGATAAAAAAATTTCATTCCCTACTCCAGGTCCATACTCCTGATTCAAGTAGATATTGGATTGCCAATTCTTACTTGGAGCGCTTTCAAAATGGTCTTGAGCCTGAAAATGTTGATAAGGTGTTTTATATGTATCATTACCTTTGTTGTTTTCTTCATACTGTGTGTTATGCTTTTATTGCTAGCGTACAGATTTAGTGGATGAATTCTCTTCCATCTATTTATGTTTTTTTGATGAATTATGGATAATAATCAATATGCTAATATTTAGGAATTCGATTTTTAGGAGTTCTTGAGGCTGTGGTTCAAAAGTCACTGCAACCCCTATGAAGATGAGGTATTTTATATTTTCTACTGCTAATGAATCAGCTTGTAGGCTTTAAAGATAAATCAAATCACACTAGTGAATTTTATTTAGGTCCTTCCTGATGCTCCTGAAGATCTTGTTTGTGAATTGGCTTGGAGGTATGTCTACTGGCACTGGTTTCTTTTACACTGATATATTTTTCTTTGAACCTTATTTTGAGAAAAAACCCAGAGTTTATGGTTTTTTTCTTTAGGACTTATTAGTACTTTAGTAGTTATGCTCTGATTTTTCTTTGTAAGAACATTGCAAATATTCAAGTGTTGCTTTCTTAATCATATTTGTAACCATGGTATGTTTAGTTTGTATGTACAATTTGGAGTAGGAGTAGAAGAATAGTGGCATGTATTGTCCTCTTTCTTTCTTTTAATAATAGAAGAAATTCATTTTGGAGGATAAGGGATCCTCCATTATAAAAAATGAAAAATAAAATTACAAAGTAATGGGAGATCATTAATCTCCTCTCCGTTTTGCATTCATTGTCTGAACCTGCTTTTGCTTAGCATTTTTAAGCTGGCTAAGTTTTCCATACCAAAATGTATTTGTTACGACTAGCAATTGGTGCCCTATGTAGATACTAGCTTTAAACTGCCGGTTTCTATGTATTTATTTTTGGGTTACATGAAAGGTTTCTTTTCAACTTTTTTACCTTTTAGCTTGTTTCATTACGAATGATTTAGAAGAGGTTGAAAGTTGTATTTGCTTAAATGCTTCGTCAGAACTCAAGTAGGAGAATCTCTCTCTCTCTCTCTTTCTGACACAACATATTGCCACATAAGATGATTAAAAAAACGGTTACATTGTTTTCCCATTGTATGTGAAGAAAAATTCCGACCTGTTCTTACTATGCATATATGCTATCAATGGTGCAAAAGTGTTGCCACTAATTAGCACGTTTCTCATGATACAGTGATCATTACAGTTTCGGTCTCTTTCATGAAATGTCTGTCCTATTTATGCTTCTTTACATAGATCTAAATTCCTTGAATCAACTTATGATGGATTTTGAGTGCAAAATTTTATGCCTTGTTTGTTTAAATGAGCATTATACTATTCTTCTGGACAGATATATTTTCTTGTATGAGACTATAACAAAATCAAAGTTTGAGATGGTATTGACTGAGGTAATCCATATACCAATATTCCTTTTTTTTTTTAATTATATTTGTAATGTAATCAATACTAATATAAGTTAATTTCTTCTCGCAGGAGCCAATACATGACCGAATTTCACGAAATGTTGCATATGCTCTATCATCTTTAAAGTAGTCCTGAACTTTTAGGGCCCCTCCTCTAGCTCTGGATTTTAAGGATCTCTTTCTAAAAAATATAGTTAGAACTTCAAATTGACGGAGAACTTCTCCAAACAAGTTTTTATTTTCTATATTCTAATGTATAATTTAAAACAGAAAGACAGAAGAAGTTTCATGTTCTTCGATTCGAAATCAAACTTGTTTCTGGAAATTCAACAGTTTTCAGAAATTTGTCACCTTGTGAATTTTTTTTGTCCCCAAGGGTAAACTGCTTTAAAAGCACAACCAAATGAGTCCTTGGCCTTGTATATTTCCTTGTGACAGTACGAGAAGTAAATATTATTTGTTCTGTGTGAGAAGTTGTTTGCACCTGTTACTACATGCTGCAATTTTTCTTTTTCTTTTTTAATCTACTTTCTGGTTTATTTGCCATTCCGCCAGAGGGAGGGCAGGGGATGTAGGTGAAGTTACTTGTACATTATTTTTTCGGGCTGTTACACTTTCTTATGTAGTATAATGCTTGCTAGTAATTTCAGTTATTCTCTGTTATAACTTCTATATTATGATAAATAAATTTTAAATTTTGATGGTAACTTTAAAAATTGCCAGCATAGAATATCATTGGATGCTATGTAGCATCAAAGAGAGATGTCAAAATGATGTTGCATGTGCATCGAATACAATAGAACATTTTCATCATTTTACATTACCCTGAAAGCATTCCCTGCTGCTGCAACTCCCTTAAGGTACATCCAGGTTACAGAAGATTCATCCAAATGTTGTAGGACGTAACTCATTGGCTGGATAACAAGGAGTACCTTCCCGTACTTACATTCCATGTGACCAGATAGAGATTCATCTTCTTATAAGAGTGGCCCCAGCTTTACTAGTGGTTTTTTTTTTTTTTTTTTTTTGAGAGAGAGAGGGTTGGGGGGGGGGGGGGGGGGGTTGGACTAATGTCTTTTTTGGGCATAGCCAATTAAATGACACAATTTTGTGTCATTTTTAATGAAACTACGTCGTTTTGGTGTAGTTTTACATTCTCTTATCCATTTTCTTTTTATTTCTAATTTTATAAATCAGAAAAAATGACAAAACACACTAAAAGGACGTAGTTTCATTAAAAATGATACAAAGTTGTGTCATTCAAAATGACAAATAGTACACCCTTATTATTATTAGGTGAAGAATTCGTTTATAAATATTTTATAATTTTTTTTTTTTACAAATTATATTAAGTATGACCGGTCATACACTCTTACTTGAAGTATGACCGATCATAATTAATATAGTTCGTAAGAATATTTAAATAAAGAATTATAAATATTTAAATAAAGAATTATAAATATAACCGTCTCTTTATTATTATTATTATTATTATTTTCTTAAAGTTTCCTTGGAGAACGTGATGGTGTCATGCAATAGGAATGAATATAGTCGGGAGTGATATTATCAACAATGAAATTATAGGAATTATGATTACCGTTTGTTTGACCAAAACATTCCTAGGAAGTAGGAACGAATGTTTATTGGTTGCTATCATCAATCTTGGGAACTAATCTGTTTGTTGGTGGCTGTCATCGAATGCTAGTCGTTGGGAAAGGGTGGCCGGATTTCGGTGATTGGAAATGGCGGTTAGAGTTGTCTACTAGGGTCAATTGTGGGTAGGTGGTAAGATTTCAATGATCGGTGGTGATGGCTATAGTTTTGTCACTGTCTAACCACTAGCAGAGGTGGAGGCTGATCAGATTCCAGTGACCGGTTGTAGCGAACGAAAGTTGGTGCCGGTTAGTGGCAGTTGTTGAAGACCTCTTAAGCATAATGGAATACATATTTTGATGATGACAAAGGGTTTACAAGAAGTCTCAAATTGAAGATGGAGTTTAAAGATCCAAGTGGTTAGGTATTTTTAGATATTTTGTTACACACAATATTATATCATATGGTATCTACCTAAGCTCCAATGCATATCATTACATATTATGCATTTCTCATATTAAAATTTGTTTTAATAAAAACAAAAATAAAAAATAAAATAAAAGTAATATATAAATAACGAAACAAAACTAAATGCACAGAGTTCTTTTCATTTGAACTTCCTGTTACGTTGATATATGTATATAAGTTAGTTAGATTTAATATAATATAATAGGAAAAATAAAAGTGAAGCCATCAGATCACTTAGATAGTTGGATGTACAAGTTACTTTGTATAATAAATATAATAAACAAAAAGCAATAAAGTAGCTTTACAAATTGAAAAGCTTTGAAAAGTTCACGTCACTCTAAGCTATATAAAAAGAAAATAATAAACAAAAAGCATTCTTACTTTACCAATTCATTCTTTCGTCTTCGTCAGAAAAGCAACGCTGAGTCCATCTTTTGTTAACAACCATTTTGAAAGAAGAAGAAAAAAAAAAAAAAAAGAGTGGAAAAACACAGTGCTCATTTTCTCTTGTTAATCGAGTTCATCATTCAAGATACACCGGTTCTGATTTTCATAAATGCTGATTCTACTCTCCTTCTCACATTTCTGTTTTCATCATCTTTTTGGAGAAAGACTGATTCCTCATTTGTGTGAGGTGGCTACATATTTTCTTGGAGAAAATTTTGAGATTCTTTGATAAAGAATTTAGGGCTTCATTTTGGTAAACTCTAATCTACTCATATTCTTGATTAATATTTTTATTTGAATCCTATATTCTGAAATCTTGAATAATTTTTGTTAAGCAAAGTTTAATCTGAATTTTTGGTTTCATTGAGGCATATTATGTTTAATTCAGATTTTCTTGTGGTTCTGTATTAGAAGATTAATTCTGGATTTTATGTGAAATTTTGAGAAAAATTCTGAATCTGATTTTTCCATTTACATTGTGATATTTTCTTTTAAATCAGATTTCTTGGTACTCATTGATTAGAAAATTAATTGGTTAATATTCAAGCTCCTTGGTGCATTAATTTTAGAGATTTTGATACATATGTCATTGGATTAATTTTCTGCATATGGCATAAATTTGTGGAGCTTAGTTTGATATTAACGTGATATATTTGGTGTGATAGGACACTGTATTTTTGGGTTATTTCACTTGTTACAATTCTGAAAAATTCTGTATTGGTTGTTAAAGTGGAGTAGTTGCGTGTTGTAAATCTGTCCTAGGTGTGTGGGTGCAACCGTGTGGGTTGGCGACCTTGTGCTTGGCTTGAGAGTGTGTCTCAAGGCTTGGAGCCTCAAGAATCCACTAGGGAGAGTGGAGGTCTTGTGTGAGAGGAGTTGGTGAACTCCGTGGGTTCGGCTTGAGAGTATTCTCAGAGCTTGGAGCAGTGTAGGCACTAGGAAGGTTTTTGATATTTTGTTTGATTGCTTGTGTGACGCGTGTTTGTAAAACAGGTACACTTGTGATAAATAAAATATCTGCAGCTACTTCAGTCTGGACGTAGCACCCTACTTAGGATTAGTGGGTGTGAACCAGGATATATCGTGTGTGTCTTGTCTCTCTGATTTAATTTCTGAATATTTTGTTTAGAGACTGACAGTTACACTGATTCTTGTTTTAGAGTGCTATAGCACCTTACTGATTCTATTATAATTGCTGTAGCACCTAAACTGTTTTCTGGTATTTGGAAATTAATCATTTTCTGTTTTGTTTAAGAAAATTACATTGCTGCATTTATACTCTATAAATTGCTAAGGTACGCATTCTGTTACTACATTATTCTTAGCATTGTGAAAAATTATTTTGGGCATATAGGGATTTAAGAAAAAGTTTTTGAAAAAGTTTAGAACACCTATTCACCCCCCCTCTAGGTGTTCCGTAAGCGTCCTGTGTAAGAAGCCATTTGCCCAACAAGTGGTATCAGAGCTACGTGCTCTGAGTGATTGGCTATCCGCCAAAGAGTTAAAGATCCTATGGCTTCTTTCCATCAGGATATTCCTCTTGAGGGTGGTTCCACCTATCGCCCTCCATTTTTCAATGGGATTGATTATCCCTACTGGAAAACAAGGATGCAGATTTTCCTTGAGTCGGTAGATCTTAAAATTTGGTATAGTGTAGAGGAAGGATATCAACCTCCAACTATACTAGATGACAATGGTAAAAATGTGCTTAAAAAATACACAGAGTTTACTAGAGCAGAATTAGAGAGTGCCCAATACAACTCAAAAGCAAAGAACTTAATAGTTAATGCACTTGGTAAGGACGAATACTACCGAGTATCTTCATGTAAGACCGCACGTGAGATGTGGCTTATTTTAGAAACAACCCATGAGGGTACTAGTGAAGTAAAGCGTTCTAAACAAAATGCATTATCTAGAGAGTTTGAGCTCTTTGAGATGCATGAGGGTGAATCTATATTTGACATGCAAAAACGTTTTATGCATATAGTTACTTCAATGAATGCTCTAAATATTTTCCATGATGATGAACTGTTAGTTAACAAAATTCTGAGATGTCTTACTAAGGAATGGGATGCAAAGACTTCGGCAATCTATGAAGCTAAAGACCTCTCCACAATGTCAATAGCTACCTTATTTGGAAAGCTTCAGGAATACGAGTTGGAGTTAAGCAGAAGGGCTAAGCATGAGCTTAATAAGAAAAATTCAAAGAGTATAGCTCTAAAAGTTTCTTCTTCCCAATCCAAGCAAAGTAAGAAAAGTACTGATACTTCATCAAGTGAATCAAGCACCGGTGAAGACGATGAAATGACAATGTTCGTGAAAAATTTTAACAAGTCGTTCACCAAGTTCTTCAACAAAAAGTTCAACAAAAGGAGAAGAAGGGCCAACAACCCAAGTAGAAAGGAAAACAACTCAAACAATGCTTGTTTTGAGTGTGGAAAGGAAGGTCACTTCCAAAAGGACTGCCCAAACAAAAAGAATAAATATGACAACGGCAAGTTCAAGAAAGGTAAAGGCAAAAAGAAAAGGAGAGCTTACATGGCATTTTCGGATGACACTTCAAGTACTACAAACTCCTCATCAAGTGAACAAGCTAACCTTTGCTTAATGACACATATTGAAAAAGATCAAATTGAGGTATATTCTAGCCACTCTTCTAGTTCTATGTGGGATTCTGATTCGGTATGTGATTCTAATTCAATGTGTGGTTCTAGCTCCTCTTGTGATACATCTTCTATGGTTGGTCCATCATATGATGATTTGTTGTATGCTTATAAGTGTTTGCAAGTTGAAAATGAAAAATTAACCTCTAAGGTTAAGAGAATTAAAAATGAGAAAAATTGCTTGCAAGACAATGTTAATAGTTTGACCACCATTGTAAATGATCTAATGAAAGACAATGAGGATCTTAAAAATGAAAATCTTTTCATGAATTGTCTTGTTGGATCATGTGATGATGTGAACCCCCCTTCCACTATTTCATGTACTAAATGTTTTGAATTATCTAATGAAGTAGATAGTTTGAAGGTAATGGTTGATAGAATGACTAGTGGGAGAGACAACTTGAATGTCCTCCTTGGTAGAAAAAGGGTTGAATCAACTAAATATGGACTTGGTTTTCAAAAACCTTCCTTTGCTCAACCAAGAAAGACAAATCAATATCCTCCTAAATTCATGTCTAAGCTACCTTTTAAGAAATGTACATATTGTTGCATGAGTGGTCATCTTGTATATCAATGCAATATTAAGAAGTATGGCCTAAAAGGAACTAATCTTAAGTGGATTCCTAAGAGGACTATAAATGTGAGCAACATTGCTTCAACATCTTATGGACCTCAACCTAACACATCTAGCATGTTCTTTAGCCCCAAGGTTAAGAACATGATATATGTTCCTAAGAAAACTTAGTGAGCATGTATGTATCATGTGCCATGGACTATTTTATTTTGATAAATCTTTTTGCACATGATGTCTAGTTGTTGTTTGGTGTTTAATATGACATGCATAGACTATTTTTAACACATCTTATGTTGTACATGTTCAATAAAAATGTGCTATATGTGAATAGAAAGCTTACTTCATGCACTACATGCCTATGTACTTGAATAGTCCACTATCTTACTCTTTTATTCAAATCTATCAAAAAAGGACAGCAAGCCTATTTCAAAGTATCGTTCATAAATAATGCCTATTAGCAATCATGAATGAGTTATCTTTCATATAATGCCTATTATTCATACTTGCACTATTTGATAAATGCTTGATTTTGCTAATGTGCCGAGAAAGGCAAATGTGGAAGATTATGTTGTAGGTGTTTGAAAGAAAATGGAAATGAATGAAAACATGAAGATTACATTGAAGATATTGGCAAATTGAAAAATCTCTTAGACTAAGCCAAAGAGTTACAAAGAATCAATACTTGGTACAAGACATGGGTAATCTTTGGATATATGATATTCTTGTTATATGGTTTATTCAATATTGTTCCTTAGTATATGCTATAATTGATTTTGATGATGTCAAAGGGGGAGAAAATATAAATATCATCAAATTGAGCTTATGAGCTTATGCATATTTTGAGGGGGAGTTTTGAGAAGTCTTGGGAACATATGTATGCCTTACTTTTAATTGGCTTAATAACTTTGAGTATGGATATGTTTAGGGGGAGTATATGATAAATGATTTAAATATCT
>JAVKPL010015800.1:0-128838 GCA_032173675.1 Gastrolobium villosum
ACAGGATCATCAAGCTTGTAGCCAAATTTATCCATGTCATAATTAGTAAAAGGGAAAAGTGTTTATCCTTTTAAATTAACACATTATCTCTTTCACTCTCACAAGAGGTGGAACCCACACCTTTATTTATTTTTGTACTCTCCCCTCCTCCTTTATCTATCTCTTTCTCTCTAAAATGACACAACTTTATATACTTTAAAATGATACACACTTTACCCTTAGTTAAAATATACTATCAAAAAGGCTTTGCACCCAAACATCCTCAAGTGGGAAATTTTTAATATGCTCCCGGACCACCGTGATCCTTCCACTCAAAAATTGACACTTGTATTAATTAATTTATTTTTCATTTTCTCTTTTATCTTTCCTCAACTTTTTCTCTCACCTCAGTCCCACTCAATCTTTCATGGTCCCAGTCCACTATAACTTTTCTCCCTCAAGTGATCGTTAAGGACATCTTTACCTAACTACACCATTTCTAGCACTTTATATTGTAAAGGAACACATGGTGATCAATTTAATATATAACAAGTGCACTCAAAGCTTCATCCCAAAATGATTTTTGAAATCTAGCTTGTGATAATAAGCACTATTTGAATACTAACCAATCATTATTAAATACTAACCAATCATTATTAAATATCCTATGGATCATTGTTTTCCATAGCCAATGAATAAAACCCTTAATTTGCACAATTATTTGAATATGACTGAAATACACATATAATTTCCAACATTGACATCTTGTACCATTTTAATCACGTAATCTTCATTTCAACACCGATTACCCTGAATTTTTAATATGTTATAATAGACACATGTTCCTTCTTTTTTGGTAATCTATAGACACATGTTCCTTCTTTGTTGGTAATCTATAGACACATGTTCCTTTAATTTGCAATATGTCACGCTTCATTTTTAATCCTATAGCTTCAGATATGATTTTTCTAAAACAGCAGCCCCAAATTTACTTATAACCAAGTTCATGCATCATTTTCACTTCCTTTGAATTTTCCACCCCTTGACATGACTTCAATTTCTCTTTGACATTATTACAAACACATGGTGCATCTTCTTTTCGGTAGCCCGGAACAGAAGAACTCCACAGTTAAGCGTGCTTGACTTGGAGCAATTCTGGGATGGGTGACCTCCTGGGAAGTTTTCCCAGGAAGTGTGCGAGTGAGGAAAAAGCACACTGAGAAGTCTCATGTTAGTATGTGAGGATAGTTGTTGATTCTTGAAGCGGCCAGGGATTAGAAGTGGTATCAGAGCAGTTTCACCGGGACGTTCACTGATTTATTGCTTAAGTGTTAACTACCTATAGAGTGTTTCTTTGAGTTCTTTGATAATGCATATGTCATCACTGGTATGAGAGTAGCTAACTCATTCCTTGTGTAGTTGTGTGTTGTTATCATAGCTCCTCATAGGAGGACCCGTCGGGTAGTTGAGGATCCATACTGGATCAAGTAGCAGCTGCTCTAGCAGCTCTTTAGCAGACCTTGAATAATGCCAGGGAAGTTGGCCTACAGTGTTTAGCTGAGGCCAGAAAGAGAGACATAGAGTACATGAGGAAGACCAGTGAGGATCTCATGGCTCAGAATAGATTGGCGAATGTGGAGATGATGAGACTATTATTGGATGAGGTTCGAGCAGGACCTCCACCACCACCATCACCACAGCAGGACATACAGGAGTATTATAGGACGCGAGGTAAGGATGCTTCAGGCAAGAGTCTCCATAGGAAGAGTACTCCCTGGAACGGGGAGAGCAAGGGCTTGCAAGGGAAGCAGAACGGAAACAAGTCTAAGAAAAATATGAACTTTAAGAAGGGATTGAATGATATGATAGCGGACAAGCTGGCTGGTCATTATACTAGAGATTTTGTAGAGTTAATCCGGCAGTGCCAGGATATTCAGGAATATTATCGTACCAGAGGTAAGGAAGCAACTAGGGAGAGCTTCAATGGGAGGACTATGCCCTCGAAGGGCAAGGGAAAAGGTTTGCAAGTACAGTAGAGTAACAAGTTTAAGAAGAATCCCTTTGTGAAGAATGGAAGCGGGAAGCCTGGAGCAGGGAAGATCCCCACTTGTGCCAAGTGTGGGAAGACACATCCAAGTGTTTGTAGACTGGGGAAGAATGTTTGCTTCAGTTTTGGTCAAGCAGGACATTATTCCAGGGAGTCCCCAAGAAGACGGGGCAAGTTGCAGCCATTCAGGCGATCCCTATTTAGTTCGTGCCTACTCAGAGAGCTATAGCGGAGCCTATTATAACACCTCGTAAAATTGAATATGAATTTATATGACATAATGTGGGTTAAAAGGGAAGGATTAGTGAAAATTCTGAAATTGAGGTCAAAATGTGTATTATGGGCAAAATGGTAATTTGCCAAAAACGTAAACCGAGGCAAATGATAAAAATAATGCCAGAAATGGATTCAGGAAGAAAATTTGAGTGAACAAGCAAGTTTTAAAAATTTTGACGAATAATGATTTTCCCGGTATAAAAATACTGCGATATAATTGTACCGATAGGGGTGAAATTTTTATGATTATTTTGAGGAAATAAAAATATGTCATGAACCAGAAAAATATGTAGATTGTGAATTTGTGATTGGAAATAGGTGAGGGATTAAAGTTAAATCGCGTGTGGGACCCGCTCCCACCAAATCCACTTAAGTTTTCCTCCTTTTTTCTTCCCTAACGCTCTCTCTTTTCTCTCTCCCTCTTTCTTTCTTCTTCTCCCTTCGTGAACGCACCATGGGAGGAAAGGGCAAGAAACTTTCTTGCCCTTTTCCACACAATCTAGCCACCAAATCAATAAAGTTCCACCACCAAAGTTGTTTGTATTGAGGTTGTGAGTATATTACCCTTCTTGAGATAGTCATGAAAGTGAGTGTGGGATGAGATCTTTTTTACACCCATTTGTGCGAAATTACAGAATTTTGGGGAGCATTGGTGATGCTTTGGCTTGGATGGACCATTGATCTTCAACCTTTGGAGCCTTAGGAATCTATTGGTTGTAAGTTATAACACCTCAAGTATTTAAATGTTTATTTTAATGATATATTGAGAAATGAAAGTTGATGGATTAGTGAAAATCCAGGTATTATGGCCAAAAGGGGCAAAAAGGGCAAAATTGTAATTTGCCAACTGTGTGTTAGGAGGCTTAAATATTGAGTTAGAGATTTCAGATGACAAAAGTAATGCTGGAAATGGAATCAGGGCGAAAAATTGAGTAAATAGGCAAATTTGGGAAAAATCGATGAATAGTGATTTTAAGTGTTAAAATACTGAGGTGTGAGTGTACCGATAGGTGTGAAAATTTTATCATTATTTTGGAGAAAGAAAAATATGTTATGGACTGGAAAAATATTTAGATTAAGGATTTGTGATCGGAAATTTTATCGGAGTTAAAGTTAGATCGCGTGTGGGACCCGTGTGACCGAAGTCACTTGGCCCCACCTCCTTTTCTTTCCTTCTTTCTCTCTTTTCCTCTCATCTCTCTCGTGCGCTCACAGGGACAAGAAGAGCCATTTCCACCATTCTTCACCATTTTCCCATTTCTTCGTTTCTCCACCGAATCGCTTGATTTTGGTGTTGAAATCTATCGTAAACAACCTCCCAAAGCCATTGGTAGCATCTAGAAGCCTTGAATCCATCTCTTTGGCCACGTTTTAAGCAAAGTAAGATCCGACCCATTAGTGTTCTTGGAGATTTCTTGGAGTTTTGAGCTTCAAATGGTTTAGTGAAGCCTTGGTGGTGATCATACTACCCATTGTAAGTATATTTGTGGTCTTTTGATAGTTGATTTCTTAGATCTATGAATATGTGTTCAAAGCTTTGATTTTAGATGTGTGATGATAGAGAGCCCAAATGCAAAAATGCTATTAGATGAAAAGGCCTTAGAATCATGTTTGTAAGCTAGAAATGCTATGTTAAATTTTGGTGAAAAATCTAGGTTTTTAACTTAGAGAATTTTGAGGAATTTTGATGAAAAATGAGTTTTTGTGTAATCGGGATTTGATGATTGTTGTAGGGTGCCTCACACGGTTGGATTTGAGAAAAGTTGATTTGGAGCATACGTTTGGAACGGTATTGCTCGTGTTAAGGTAAACTCTTGGAACTTGGGTTTAATCCCTAGTGAGCTCCACCACACCTAGAGGAAGGTTGTGGTTGGATTATGTAGTGATGACATGATGTGTTTGTGTGCTTGTATGCATATTGCTTGTATTGTGTGAAATTGTGTGGTTACTGATCAGTTGACAAGTGGAGTTTGGTCATCCGCTGGATTCATCCTTGTGAGAATGCCAGTCGGGTATTGCCGTGGAGTCGACTCTGGGAGCGGCGCCAGGATGATCCAAACGTGGGACGTCCGCCGGATAGGGCTCATGAGGAGTTCCGGTTGGGTATTGCCATGGAGTCTTCTCAACCATGGGAGAGGCGCCAGGACGGTCTCGGGAGTTATATGATGGAGTCCTTGAACACGAATCCATGAGTGGATGTTCTTGGGTGTCTCCAGGAGGATGGTGATATTGTTTTACTTGCATGCCATATTATGTCATTTTGATACATTTTAGTGAGCCATGGAGTGGAGAGAGCCTCTAGCTCCATTGGTTTACTGAGATATATCCGTATATCTCACCCCGTGTTTGGGGGACCACATTTCAGGTCACTATGAGCCGGGAGGAGCTTCGGGCAAGAAGCCCGTATAGTGGACGTTGGATTGGCATGCGGTGCATTGGATTGCATGGCTTTTTGGAGGAGTTTATGGAGTGCACATAGCATACCATTAGTATTTTGAGACTTAGGTCATGAACATATTGCATGATGTTATTTTCCATGCTTTTGTTAGTGTTCATGGTCATATGCTAAGTCTTGATATGTTTTATTATTCATGGCTTGGATAACTGTATATTTTGAGTGAGCATGGGACTTGTCCATTGCCACATTCATAGCCTTGAAGTCTTAATGAGTTATGTTGTAAAAATGGTCCATATTGCATGTAAATGGCCATTATTTTGAGAATGATGTAATTGATGATAAACTTAAGGGAAATGCATGATGGAAGGGCCTAGAGCCTACATTAGGATTTGATTATGTGTTATGTGGAGTGCCAAGGGGTTAGGGATGGATTACACACCCTTTTTGGGGCTCAAAACAGCTGTAATCTGTCATTTTGCTGCATAGTAATCGATTACCCAAGCATGGTAATCGATTACCATGCAACAGGGGACGAAAAATTAGCTACTGTCTGCACTGGTAATCGATTACTGGCCTTTGGTAATCGATTACCATGTGAGGTAATCGATTACCCAAAGCTGGTAATCGATTACCAGAACAGAGGAATTGAAAAATTGGCTACTGCCTCATTTTTGACAGGTGGTAATCGATTATCACCCACTGGTAATCGATTACCACAGTGTAATTTTCGAAAATTCAGTTTTTTCTAGACTAAAAGAAAGGGGTATAACTTGATGGGTAGAACTCCAAATGATACGTGGTTTGAAACCACGCGTAGACAACGTAAAGGACTATAACTTGGTAAATGTTGAGAGTAAGATGGTGAGCTTAAATGAATCGAATAAAAAGGAAGATTTATGATGTTAGAAAGTGTATGATTCCGCAATTTGCATTTACAATTATAGTGTGGTTTTAATTGATTACGGAAAACGTTTTGATATAAAAGAAAGGAATATGTTAAAAGAAAATTTGCCCGTAATTTAATTAACCTAATCACTGTGATTGTAACTGCGCTTAATATCATAATCAATGTTAACAATACCGGTGTACAACGGGCTGTTACATAAGTATTCTTAGTTTCATGGAGTTTTTATGAAAATCATAAAATGGGTTTTGTGTTGAATTTGTGTTGGATGATTTGTGTAGTTAGAGAGCTCAAATGGAAAATGTGCATTAGATGATTATGTCTTAGAATGATGTATTTAAGCTAGAAATGCAATAAAATTTATTGGTGAAAAATGCTCATAACTTAGGATTTTTGCATGATGCCTAAGAATTGTAAAAATCGAATTGTGTAAGAAATGGATTGATAAGTAATTGTATGATGTTGTAATATGATTATGTGATGAGGGTAAGTGTGAATTGGATTGAGAACCTTGTGGTGTGTTCTCTTGTGAAATTCGATCCATGGTGCAATTTTAGAGAAATATGAGGTGGGACATTGTTTATAATTATTGGTTGTGTGCCATTGGGCCTAAGTGAACCTAATTGATGACGAATTGTGTAAATGAGTGATTGACATGAAATTGATTGATGATCATGTTATTGATCATATAGGTTGCCTCTCTTGGACGCTATGGAAGCGGATTAAGCTGGGAGCTTACGTATGGAGCATGGGCTCGGAGTTGAGGTAAACCTTTGGAACTCAGGTTTAGTCCCTTGTGTGCTCCACCACGCCTAGTGGAAGGTTGTGGTTGGGATTTGTGTTGTTGAACATTGTATGAATATGTATGTTCATACATTATTGCTTGATTGTGTGACATGCTTGGAGCATGTTGTGTGTAAATTGTTTGATCTCTGACCAGTAGATGTGTGTTGGTTTGGACTTTCGCTGGATAATTTCGCTAGGGATTCCAATCGGGTTTTGCCGTGGGACCGACTCTGGGAGCGGTACCAGGATGATCCAAGCACTGGATATTCCGCTGGGGATTCCGGTCGGGTTTTGCCGTGGGGCTGACTCTGGGAGCGGTACCAGGATGATCCAAATGTGGGACTTCCGCTGGATAGGGCTCATGAGGAGTTCCAGTTGGGTTTTGCCATGGAGTCGTCTCAACCATGGGAGAGGCACCAGGAAGATGAGTTATACGATGGGGTCCTTGAACGTGATCCAGCTGTGGATGTTCTTGGATTGTGCCCAGTTGTTGTGATATTGTATGTCATGAATATCATACTTTGTTATATGTTGCACATTGAGTGAGCCATATGGTGGAGTGATCCTCTAATACCCTTGGTTTAATGAGATATATTTGTATATCTCACCCCGCGTTTGGGGACATCATTGCAGGTTAGGCTGAGCCTGGAGGAGTGGAGCATGTGGTGCATATGGAGAGTATAGCATGTTAGAGGACTCAAATGGACACACCTAGATCATGAACTTGTTTCATTGGATATTGCCATGCATTTCTATATTCATGAATATATGTTAAGATATTCAAACTTGATGCAAAATGATGACTATGATTATATGTACATTTTGGGGTGAGCATGGGATTTTTCCATGGCCACCTATGTTGTATTAAGGCATGTATAACATAATGGATATGTTTTTAGGCCTACTTTAGAATTGGTTTTATGTATTATTAACCAATGCATGCAATTGAACTTAATGATTGAAACCTAAGAAGTAGTGTATATGTAAGATAAACTGTGATGGCTTGTAAGTGCCCCAAGGCATTGTTGGTCCTTGTGTTTGCCACACTTTTGAATTTATATAACTTGTGATCTTGAGTCTATTGACAAAATTGGGAAGTATTGGAAATACAAAGGAGGTGCTGCCGAATTTTCGTCTCATGTATGATGAGAGGCCAAGGTGTGCTAGAGTTAAGTGATGAGGTATAGATGTGATAATGCTGTCAAATAGGTTGTAAAAGATGTAGGATTGATCCCCGGTGAAAGATACATGAAGTCTAAAAGAATTGGGATTTTCCCTGTTTGGACGCTAAAACGCCCAGGTGATCGTTTTAGCGCCCTGCTCTTACTGCAGCTCTCTGTTGTCCGGCGCTAAAATGCCAAAGGGGGACGTTTTAGCGCCCTGTTACACTGTGTCGACCAAAATTTTCTGTTGCTCGGTGCTAAAACACCCAAGTAGGACGTTTTAGCACCCTGTCGCACCTGTGAAGCTCAAATTCTCTATTGTTGGGCGTTTTAGCGCCCAGTGTGGACGTTTTAGCGCCCGATACCGCGTTTTAGCGCGCACTGCCTGTTTTCAGCATAAACTTATGTTGAGTAAATTTAGCATAACTTGAGCTACAGAGCTCCAAATTGAGCGCGATTGAATCCACTCGTAGCTAACGAAGAAATCCATAACATACTAAGAAATGAGAACCATTTGATAAGTTTAAAATTGTTGGAGTGAATAAGATGGTTAAGAAATTTAGTGTTAAAAATGAATAGAACGAGTTTTAGCCTTGTTGGTTTATGGGAACCACTTGGCAACCACTAAACAAAAGATTGTATGGTATTAGGCTTTGGTATTAATCATTCCGCATAAAGTGTTGAGTTATGATCACAGTTATTTTATTGGAGAAGATGATGTTAAAAAGGAAAATATTTACCCGTATTTTATAAATGAACAGCTGTGATTGTAACTGCGCTTAATATCATATTTGGCGATAACACACCGGTGAACAACGGGGTGTTACACCTATGGCACCCACTAGTGCGAGGGTGTATGCAGTGACGCAGCAAGAGGCGGAGAGGTCTCCGAATTTGATTAGAGGTATTATTCTCATTAGAGGGTATGCATTTGATGCGATGTTTGATTCGGGAGCTACCCACTCCTTCATATCGAAATTTTTTGCTAATGGATTACATTTAACCATTCATGAGTTCACGCCTCCCATGGTAGTGAAGACTGCCACCAGATACATTGTTTCTACTTCTTTAAAGTGCAAAGAAGTCAGATTCATATATGAGCAAGAAGAGTATATGGTGGATTTTATTGTGCTTGAGGGCATGAATCTACATATTATATTGGGTATGGATTGGCTAGTTCGGTATGGTGTGATGCTCGACTGTTGTAGCAGGAGGATTTTCTTTTCTGCAAAAGGAGAGAAGCCAGACAGTTTGTACTTGACGGCATCGTAGTTAAATAAGGCTCAAGATGAAGGAGATGCAGGATACATTATCTTGGGAGGACTCGTAGGAAACTCCAAAGAACCTACTGCTAATATTCCGGTCGTGTGCGAGTTTGAAGACGTATTTCCGGAAGAAATTCCCCATTTTCCACCTGAGAGGGAGATTGAATTCTCCATCGACTTAGTACCTGTGTGGGGCCTATCTCATTGGCTCCATACCGGATGTCACCAGTGGAGCTAGCGGAGCTTAAGAAACAGTTAGAAGAATTATCCCGCAAGAATTTTATCAAACCGAGTGTATCTCCTTGGGGTGCACCGGCGAGATTGTGAAGAAGAAGGATGGAACTATGAGATTGTGCAATGATTATCGACAGTTGAACAAGGTGACAGTAAAGAACAAGTATCCTCTACCACACATTGTACAACATGATGACATAGAGGTTAAGAAGGACCCGAAGTTCGTTGTTGGACCTTCTAAGGTTCTTACTCGAGATGAGAAACGGCTTCGAAATAGAGTTATTCCCATGATCAAGATTCAATGGGAGGAATTGACACCTTAGGACGCGACATGGGAGAGGGAGGATGATATTCTCCGGCGATTTCCCGAGTTTGATATCAGGTATCATCCGATTTTGAGGACAAGAACTTTTTAAAAGTTGTGGTGAATATAATAACCCTAATTATATGATTTTTAAATTAGAGGGTTATAATGAGGACCTTATGGTCATAAATAGAAAGAGGATGGAATTCTAAGAATTTTGATACCCATATTGAGGGTATTTTACATAGATGAATTTTCATCTGTTAATTTTGGCTGTTGATGCAGTAACAATTAGTAGAATAGCTCTGAGTTAGCAAATTATAGTTAGAGAGTTAATTTAATGATATAAACATCATGAATGAGGTTATGATATGATTTGATGAAGATTGATACCCATATTGGGGTATTTTTGAAAAGTCACTTCTGCCGGGTATTTTGTACTGCTGTAGCAGCAGCCGGTAGAATCCCGGAATGTGAAAAAGATGAAAATGGAAATAAAGACCAATATATGCTTAACAAGTCATAATTAGACCAAAAATGTTAAATTTAGAGTCTTGGGTGTTTCAGGGTAAAAATTTGATAACCGTTCAGAGAAAAATTACACCGGGTGTCATTAAATGACATAAAGTCACTAAATGACATAGCGAAAACCCTAGCTATATAAGAAGACTTTTCCCCTTCCCTTCCCATCAGCAGCCCCCTTCACTCTCTCTACCTTGGAGGTTTTCAAACTTTCTCCACCTTCTCTCTAAGATCCCACCACCTAAACTTCATTAAAATCCAAAACACTCTTCACCAAAGTTGTTCCACTCATCATCCTCTTCAATAATATCCTATTTTTATTTTGAAAAGACAAATTTCCATGCCGGAAACCTTCCCATACAGCAGCGATTTTGGAGCTTCTTCATGCCATGGAGATGTTATTTTGAGTTCTCTTGGAAGAACACTCCTTGGTGATTGTTTTCTTGAATCTAGTGTAAGTTTCTTACATTTTCTGTTGAAAACCCCTAACTTTTCTCTTTTAAATTCATATTCTTGGTTCTAAATCCTTGAATATTTCATGAAGGTGGGTTCTTGGTAAAAAAGAAGCTTTCTTGGTAAGTAAAGGTTGGATCTTGATCTAAAGGAGCCATCTTGGAGAGGTAAAGCTTGAATCCATGGAAAAGATGAATCCAAACCCTTCTTCCTCCCACTTTCCATTTCGTCCATAATAATTATATGTTGATAATGATGTTGTAAATTATTAAAAATGGGGTCTTGATGGTTAAATGTATGGTAGAGGTTTAAAACTCAAGAAAGATGAAAACATGTAAGAAAAAGTGTAACCTTTGGCTTGTAAGTGAGTTGTTTTGATGTGGATGAGCTAAGAACCCTAAAAAATCCATGCTTTGATTCTTCCCTCTTAATTAATATTAGGGTTTAGGGTTAAGATTAATAAAGGTGACACCTTTGGGGACTAAAGACATAAAGGACTTAATTAAACACATTTAAGGATAAGTAACCAATTTTTAGGCAAAATTGGGGAGAACATATCTCCCTCCACAGAGGTCATATAAGGATGTGCCTTATATTAAATTGAAGCTTGAGATGTTAGCTATGTGTTGTCAAAATTTGGTATCAATTGAAGTTGTATTCCATTCTGTATTTTTTTGAGTGAGAACTGCACAGGGAGGCCATGTGCAGGGGCACTGGACATGGCTGCCACTTCCACGAATTGTTTCTCCCTCTGTACTTACTCAAATTAGGCTAATAATATGCTCTCAAATTTTTATGTAGACAAATAAACACCTTTATATTTAATTCGACATATTATTAGCCTAATTTCAGTAAGTACAGAGGGAGAAGAAAGGGGCCGCTGTAGAGTTCTTCACGTTCTTCGATCTTCATCTTTTTCTTTTTCTTTTTCTTTTATTTTTAGTTTATGTTGAATTTTAGATCAGCAATCAGTATGTTGATTGGCTAGATCTTTTTATTGTAGTCATGGTCACGATCCATATGTGAACCCTTGATGCGAAGGATTGGTTTATGGTTTTTGATTTATATAATTATCTTTATCATTACTCTGCGCGAATTTGATATCTTCTTTGTTAGAGTTGATCAATCTGATAGTTGGGGATATTCTGAGGATCAAAATCCTAGATAGGAATATTGGGGTTTTGATCTCGAAAGGGGGTAAGATAACAATCTGTATGCGTGCTAGGAATAGACGTGTACATGATTGCAGATGCTTAAATTATCGCACCCATTGCTTGATCCCATGAGAAACATTGCAAGGAATTGGGGTTTCTCATTGGATTAAAGGGTTAACCCTGCAAGGAATTGAGGGTTAACTATCAAGGAATTTATCTTTTAGACAACTAAACACCTTTATATTTAATTCGACATATTATTAGCCTAATTTGAGTAAGTACAGAGGGAGAAACAATTCGTGGAAGTTGCAGCCATGTCCAGCGCCCCTGCAAATGGCCTCCCTGTGCAGTCCTCACTCAAACAAACATACAGAATGGAATACATCTTCAATTGATACCAAATTTTGAACAACATAGCTAACATCTCAAGCTTCAATTTGATATAAGGCACATCCCTATATGACCTCTGTGGAGGGAGATATGCTCTCCCTAATTTTGCCTAAAAACTGGTTACTTAGCCTTAAATGTGTTTAATTAAGTCTTTTATGTCTTTAGTCCCCAAAGGTGTCACCTTTATTAATTTTAACCCAAAACCCTAATATTAATGAAGAGGGCAGAGTCAAAGCATGGAGTTTTTAGGGTTTTTAGTTCATCCACATCAAAACAACTCACTTACAAGCCAAAGGTTACACTTTTTCGTACAAGTCTTGATCTTTCTTGAGTTTTAAACCTCTACCACACATTTAACCATCAAGACCCCATTTTTAATAATTTACAACATCATTATCAACATATAATAATTATGGACGAAATGGAAAGTGGGAGGAAGAAGGGTTTGGATTCATCTTTTCCATGGATTCAAGCCTTATCTCTACAAAATGGCTCATTTAGATCAAGATCCAACCTTTACTTACCAAGAATGCTTCTTTTTTACCAAGAACTCACAATCATGAAATATTCAAGGATTTAGAACCAAGAACATGAATTTAAAAGAGACAAGATAGGGTTTTTCAAGAAGAAAATGTAAGAAACTTACACTAAACTCAAGAAAACAAGCACCAATGAGTGTTTTTCCAAGAAAACTCAAAATAACATCTCCATGGCATGAAGAAGCTCCAAAATCGCTGTTGTATGGAAAGGTTTCCACCATGAAAATTTGGCTTTTCAAAATAAAAATAGGATATTATTGAAGAGGATGATGAGGGGAACAACTTTGGTGAAGAGTGTTTTGGATTTTAATGAAGTTTAGGTGGTGGGATCTTAGAGAGAAGGTGGAGAAAGTTTGAAAACCTCCAAGTTAGAGAAAGTGGAGGGCGCTGCTGATGGGAAGAGAAGGGGAAAAGTCTTCTTATATAGCTAGGGTTTTCGCCATGTCATTAAGTGACTTTCTGTCATTTAATGACACCCAGTGTAATTTTTCTCTGAACGGTTATCAAATTTCTACCCTGAGACACCCAAGACTCTAACGTTAACATTTTTGGTCTAATTATGACTTGTTAGGCATATATTGGTCTTTATTAACATTTTCATCTTTTTCCCGTTCCGAGATTCTACCGGCTGCTGCTACAGCAGTACACAATACCCGGCAGAAGTGACTTTTCAAAAATACCCCAATATGGGTATCAATCTTCATCAAATCATATCCTAACCTCATTCATGATGTTTATATCATTAAATTAAATCTCTAACTATAATTTGCTAACTCAGAGCTATTCTACTAATTGTTACTGCATCAGCAGTCAAAATTAACATATGAAAATTCATCTGTGTAAAATACCCTCAATATGGGTATCAAAATTCTTAGAATTTCATCCTCATTCTATTTATGACCATAAGGTCCTCATTATAACCCTCTAATTTAAAAGTCATATAATTAAGGTTATTATACAATCTCAATGGATAAACCTCTGATCCGCCCCCTGTTCTTCCAAAGATCCACTGGAATTTTCCATATCAGTTTTGATGTCCGCCACATCCCCAAAATGTTAACGTGGGCAGGAAGTGAAACATGGCCTCAAAGTGGTCCACGAAAATATCTGACCCCTCAATGGCCAAAAGTTAATAATAATTTTCGAATACATGTCATCGCACTTAATAAATTTAATAATTTATTCAAAAAAATTCTTAATACTATTGTTAGAGCAAACAAAATTTTTCAATATAAAGAGCAATATTGAAAGAAACAGAAAAAATGCAGTATTGAGTTTGCCTATGTACTCCCGCTAGTACATTTTGCAATAACTTTTAACCATCAAAAATAAAAAATGATACCTTATTAAGCTTCCTTGAAAGCTAGGCTACACTTTTCGTCCAAATACTTGTCAAAACCCTAACTTTCTCTCTCTAGGTGAATAGTACCAGCCCTCTTTGAATGAGTGTTTCTCTAACTACAAGGCTCCTCAAGAAGAAAAGAAAGAGGATTTAGGTTCACTAGACCAAAGGCTACAACTTTTGTGTAATGAGTTTCTGCTAAAAAGTAACTTAATCACTTGAACTCCCAAGCTCTCTCTCACTAACATATGTCACGTCCATGGAGAGGAAAGAAGAAGAAAACTTGTGTGGGATACTTAGAAGAAAGAAAGATAACCACTTGTGTAAAGGAAAATGTCTTAAGTTAGCTTACTTTATAAGTTTTCAACTTTTTAAACAAGCTTAATTCCTATCTGTCCTTTAATTTCCCACATACCTTGTCATCATCTTATACAAGATTCTAGAATCCTTCAAATTCACTTAGCCACCTACCTCACATATAGAAAGATGACTAGAATTGCTTACTTATCCGTCTGACACCTTTTAGACTTTCAAACTTTACATTCATGGGTCCATTTGTTCAAGGCTAGTCAAACTTAATACTAATTGGTTGGTATTCACTTAACTTTGACTTTTTTGAATATAAAACATACAAGTCACAAAGAACTCACTCATGCATCAAAAATCATGCAAAGAATTCACAAAGTTAAGTTATGTTACTAACTTGACAATTTTGTATACATCTTTGACGTATATCAATTTCCATTGGTTTACGATTTTCCTTACTTTGACTCAATTTTAGAAATTAATCTAAACTTTGTTTGATCATAATAAGATCACTCTAAACCCATAAAATCAACTATAGAATTTAATTACATCATCAAAATCAAGCTTTGACCTAACCTTGGTCAATTCCAAACTAATCTCGACTTTTCACATAATGACATCTATGTCTCCACATATGCCTTATATTTATATTAGGATTATATTAGACTTGTCTGGCATGAGTTGTATCCTTGTATATCTTATCATTTTGATTTCATGATCAATTGATCATTATTTAATACAACTTGCCACAATTCCCTTGAACATACACTACTTGATTCCTTGTAAACTTGACTTAATTTTTTTAAACACTAGCTCGATTTTCTTGTTTAACCTAACTTGATATTAATGGTTGTTATACTTGTAATTGATGATACGATATAAGAAATATAGTACAATAGACATTGGTTGATTGTAAGGATGGAAAATGATTAAGAATAGATATACAACAATAGAAAGAAGAAAAATAATGAGTTTCGTACCAACAAATTTTCAGTTTTTGATTAAGTAACTTTAGAAGTGATATAAAAACTAGAAGTAAAAATAACAAAAAATTTCCTTGAGTAACAATATTTGAGTAATCTAATACCAACATAGCAGCCAACACAACAACGAAAATCAAAATATAGCATAAATAATTAATATAAGATTTAATGTGCGAAAAAATTTCTTAGTGTGAGAGAATTAAAAAAACACAAGATGGTAAAATCTCCACTTCCAAAAAAAACATGTTCAAATTGCATTTGTTATGCTTAACATGTTTAATGCTTTTTAATGTTGCTAAGAGGGGGATGTAAATGTGAAAATTGTATTCTCCCATCACACATATCTATATTGATTTGAAGTTCATAATTTTATTAAATATAATATTTTTAAATTATACATAAAATGAGGGGGAGTATTTGTATACCTTGTTAGAGGATATCTTGTTTTAATAACCTTTTTCTCAATTTTAAATTTGTCATCATTATAAAATTGAGATATCATAAAAAAAGGAAAGTATAGATAGAAGATATGTTTTGATAATAATAAAGAGATAACAATAAACAAAAAGAGTATTGATCAAGAGAAAGAATATCACATGAGCCTGAAGAATGAGTTACATAATGGAGCCACGTAAGAATAATAATAAGAAAACAGTGGTAACAACATGTTGACCTTTGGAGATAGCAATGATTCAAGAGCATATTCATCAATAGCAATAAGAAATAAATAGAAGTGAAAAACAAATATCAAAGGCAACAACTCATGGATAACGTTCAAGAAAAACTAATTGTCACAAGTTACAGTAAAAGAAGATCAAATCCAACAAAATATCAAAGAATTTCTATATCCGACATGTCAAGAATCAAAGTAAAGAGAAGAATCAAGATATTGATCTCTATGCATGAAACTAAGCCCAAAATATTAGTTAGGTTATATCTTTAGGACTTTTATATAATTATAAGTGTATATGATGAAGAGCATTGCATGAGATCAAAGTAGACTTAGTTTTCAAAATGCATATGTCACGTGATTTTTTTTAATTCTTGAAAATAATTTTTAAAATTCATGGAAAATATTTTTGACTTGTTTTAGAAACCAAAATAACTTTCCTAAGATAATCTAAAGCGGTTGGAGTACTCCCTTGAAATCAAATTATTCATGTTTTTGCTGCATAATATAGCTTCCGTCAAAAAAGTATTCGAATACACTTGGATAAGTATTTGATTACTCTTCTGAAGCTAAAAGGTAATGAAAGCGGCACTTAATGGCTATTTTTGTTTGGACATAATTTGGTCATTTATTTACCCTTTATTGAAAGAATTCCTTGGACTTATTACATATTTTTTATCATTTGATTCTTTGAGTTTATCCTTTGTGAAAATCATATATCCATTAGGACTTTATCTTGTATATTTTAACTTTGAGAGTGTGTATTTAATTCTAAACTCATTCATAATTGTATTTTCAGATTGAGGGTAGTTAGACCCAAAAGAATGAGGTTTCTAAACACTGATGAAGTTTGAAGGTTATAGTAAGGTCATGAAGGATCCATAAAAATTGGGGTTTGTAGCAATTTTCCAAGCTTCCTTTTCAAGTTCGATCTATAGTGGAGAAATCTTGAGCAAAAGCTTAAATACTGGATATAGGTCATAAGTGGTTATGGCTAAACCAGATTGGAATCTCTCTATCCCTTAACTCTTTTATTACTAGAATTTTAATTTCGTCTTTGATATCTAGAGGTAGGATATTCTTATTACCCATTTTTTTACTACCATTCCACTGTAACAGCCCGTTGTACACCGGTATTGTTAACATTGATTATGATATTAAGCGCAGTTACAATCACAGTGATTAGATTAATTAAATTACGGGCAAATTTTTCTTTTAACATATTCCTTTTCTTGCATAAACACTTTTTCCGTAATCAATTAAAACCACACTATAATTGTAAATGCCATTTGCGGAATCATACATTTTTCTAACATCATAGATCATTCTTTTTATTCAATTCATTTAAACTCACCATCCAACTCTTATCTTTTACCAAGTTGTAGTCCTTTACGTTGTCTACGCGTGGTTTCAAACCACGTATCATTTGGAGTTCTACCCATCAAGTTAAGCCCCTTCATTTTAGTCTAGAAAAACCTGAATTTTCAAAATTTACACTGTGGTAATCGATTACCAGTGGGTGGTAATCGATTACCACCTGTCAAAAATGAGGCAGTAGCCAATTTTTCAATTCCTCTGTTCTGGTAATCGATTACCAACTCTTGGTAATCGATTACCTCACATGGTAATCGATTACCAAAGGCCAGTAATCGATTACCAGTGCAGACAGTGGCTAATTTTTCGTCCCCTGTTGCATGGTAATCGATTACCATGCTTGGGTAATCGATTACTATGCAGCAAAATGACAGATTACAGCAGTTTTGAGCCCCAAAAAGGGTGTGTAATCCATCCCTAACCCCTTGGTACTCCACATAACACATAATCATGTCCTAATGTTGGCTCTAGGCCCCTTCCATCATGCATTTTCCTTGAGTTTAACATCATTTACATCATCCTCAAAATAATGGCCATTTACATGCAAATATGGACCATTTTTACAACATTACACATCAAGACTTCAAGGCTATGAATGTGGCAATGGACAAGTCCCATGCTCACTCAAAATATACAGTTATCCAAGCCATGAATAATAAAACATAAACAAGACTTAGCATATGACCATGAACACTAACAAAAGCATGGAAAATGACATCATGCAATATGTTCATGACCTAAGTCTCAGAATACTAATGGTATGCTATGTGCACTCCATAAACTCCTCCAAAAAGCCATGCAATCCAAATGCACCGCACGCCAATCCAACGTCCACTATACGGGCTTCTTGCCCGAAGCTCCTCCCGGCTCATAGTGACCTGAAATGTGGTCCCCCAAACACGGGGTGAGATATACGGATATATCTCAGTAAACCAATGGAGCTAGAGGCTCTCTCCACTCCATGGCTCACTAAAATGTATCAAAATGACATAATATGGCATGCAAGTAAAACAATATCACCATCCTCCTGGAGACACCCAAGAACATCCACTCATGGATTCGTGTTCAAGGACTCCATCATATAACTCCCGAGACAGTCCTGGCGCCTCTCCCATGGTTGAGAAGACTCCATGGCAATACCCAACCGGAACTCCTCATGAGCCCTATCCGGCGGACGTCCCACGTTTGGATCATCCTGGCGCCGCTCCCAGAGTCGACTCCACGGCAATACCCGACTGGCATTCTCACAAGGATGAATCCAGCGGATGACCAAACTCCACTCGTCAACTGATCAGTGACCACACAATTTTCACACAATACAAGCAATATGCATACAAGCACACAAACACATCATGTCATCACTACATAATCCAACCACAACCTTCCTCTAGGTGTGGTGGAGCTCACTAGGGATTAAACCCAAGTTCCAAGAGTTTACCTTAACACGAGCAACACCGTTCCAAACGTATGCTCCAAATCAACTTTTCTCAAATCCAACCGTGTGAGGCACCCTACAACAATCATCAAATCCCAATTACACAAAAACTCATTTTTCATCAAAATTCCTCAAAATTCTCTAAGTTAAAAACCTAGATTTTTCACCAAAATTTAACATAGCATTTCTAGCTTACAAACATGATTCTAAGGCCCTTTCATCTAATAGCATTTTTCCATTTGGGCTCTCTATCATCACACATCTAAAATCAAAGATTTGAACACATATTCATAGATCTAAGAATTCAACTATCAAAAGACCACAAATATACTTACAATGGGTAGTATGATCACCACCAACGCTTTACTAAACCATTTGAAACTCAAAACTCCAAGAAATCTCAAAAAACATACATGGGTCGGATCTGATTTTGCTTGAAACGCGGCCAAAGAGATGGATTCAAGGCTTCTAGGTGCTACCAATGGCTTTGGAAGGTTGTTTACGATAGATTTCAACACCAAAATCAAGCGATTCGGTGGAGAAACGAAGAAATGGTGAAATGGGAAGAAAATGGTGGAAATGGCTTCTTTCTTCACTGTGAGCGCGCGAGGAGGGAGGAGAAAAAGAGAAAGAAGAAGGAAGAAAAAGGAGGTGGGGCCAAGTGACTTCGGTCACACGGGTCCCACACGCGATCTAACTTTTACTCCGATAAAATTTCTGATCATAAATCCTTAATCTACATATTTTTCCAGTCCATGACATACTTTTCTTTCTCCAAAATAATGATAAAAATTTCACACCTATCGGTACACTCACAACTCAGTATTTTAGCACTTAGAAATCACTATTCATCGATTTTTCTCAAATTTGCCTATTTACTCAATTTTTCGCCCTGATTCCATTTCCAACCTTACTTTTGTCATTTGAAATCTCTAACTCAGTATTTAAGCCTCCTAACACACGGTTGGCAAATTACAATTTTGCCCTTTTTGGCCATAATCCTTGGATTTTCACTAATCCACCAACTTTCATTCCACATTATAATATAAAAATGCACATTTAAATATTTGAGGTGTTATATTCACCCCACCTTTTTGAAATTTTGTCCGCAAAATTAAATCATACCTGCTCACTAACTCAGGATACAGCCGGAGAATCTCGTCCTCCCGCTCCCAAGTAGCCTCCTCAGGTGTGCGGCCTTCCCACTGAATCTTCAGCATGGGAATCACTTTACTTCTCAATCGCTTTTCACTACGGTCCAATACTGCAATAGGACCGATGGGAGTCTTCAAGTCCTCCCTGATTTCAATATTATCCGGCATCACAACATGTGACTCATCCGGAACATAACGTCGCAACTGCGACACATGGAAAACATCATGTAGATTAGATAACTGCGGGGGTAAGGCAAGCTGATAGGCCACCAATCCTACTCTTTTCATAATCTGATATGGCCCAATGAATCGTGGACTCAGCTTCCTCACACCCAACGCACGGCCAACACCTGTGACCGGCGACAAACGTACAAATACATGGTCACCTTCCTCAAATTCCAGCGGTCTATGCTTATTGTCATAATAACTTTTCTGCCGATTCTGTGCTTGTTTCAATTTCTCTCTGATCATTTCAATTTGCACTGTTGTTTCCTGCACAAAATCCGGACCAAATCTTTCTTTATCGCCTACCTCAGTCCAACATGTGGGCGTACGACACCTCCTGCCATACAAAACCTCATATGGTGCCATACCCAGACTGGAATGAAAACTGTTATTATAAGAAAACTCCACCAGTGGCAAGTACCTATCCCAGGCATTACCCTGTTCCAGTGTGCATGCTCTCAGCATATCCTCAAGTGTCTGTATGGTCCTCTCAGTCTGACCATCAGTCTGCGGGTGATAAGCAGTGCTCAGCCGGAGCTGAGTGCCAAAAGCCTGCTGCAAAGCTCCCCAAAATCGCGAAGTAAACTTCGGGTCCCGATCACTCACAATGCTAATCGGTACCCCATGGAGCCTAACAATCTCCTTTACATACAGTGTAGCCAACTTCTCTGTGGTATAATCCACTCGTACTGGTAGAAAATGTGCAGACTTCGTAAGTCGGTCCACAATAACCCAAATCGAATCATAACCAGCTTGAGTTCGCGGCAATCCAACAACAAAATCCATTGAAATACTCTCCCATTTCCATTCAGGTATATCCAGCGGCTGAAGTAATCCAGCAGGTTTCTGATGCTCTATTTTCACTTTCTGGCACACCAAGCACTTAGATACGTACTCGGCAACATCCCTTTTCATCCCAGGCCACCAGAACTTTACTTTCAAATCTTGGTACATCTTTGTGGCACCTGGGTGGATAGCATATTGACCCTTATGGGCCTCAGTCATAACTTCCTCGGCAAGTTCCCTGGGCACAACAATCCTGCCCTGATATAACAAAAGTCCTTGTTCATTAACAGATATGCCACTCTGGCCTTTCAAATACTTTATACTTTCATTTCTGATTTGAGTCTCTTTAATCTTCTCGTGCAGCTCGTTTTCAATCCGAGTCAACTCCATATCACACATTCTTCCTGCAAAGAAATCCGTTATTTTCATATCACGGAATTGCTCAATCACTTCATTGTCCCACATCATCATATGAGATAAGTTAACAGACTTCCTACTCAATGCATCGGCCACAACATTGGCCTTTCCCGGGTGGTATTTCAGCTCAAAGTCATAATCTTTCAAAAATTCAACCCATCTACGCTGCCTCATATTCAGCTCCTTCTGATCAAATAAATATTTCAAGCTTTTATGGTCGCTGAACACAGCAAACTTCATTCCATACAGAAAGTGCCTCCAAATTTTTAAGGCAAACACAATAGCAGCCAATTCCAAGTCGTGCGTCGGATAATTTTCTTCATGTGGCCTCAACTGCCTAGACGCATAAGCAATCACTTTTCCTTCCTGCATTAGCACGCTCCCTAAACCTTTCTTAGAAGCATCACAATATAATACAAACTCACCCTCCGGATCAGGTAGAGTCAACACCGGAGCAGTAGTCAATTTCTCTTTCAGTAGCAGAAAACAGTCCTCACATTCCTGGGTCCACACAAAAGGAGTATCCTTTCGTGTCAATCGGGTCAACGGTAGAACCATTGCAGAAAACCCCTGTATAAACCGGCGATAATAGCCAGCAAGCCCCAGAAAACTTCTAATTTCAGTCACAGTCTTAGGTCGTTCCCAATCACTTACCGCTTCAATCTTGCTTGGATCCACTGCAACACCACTTGCAGAAATAACATGACCCAAAAATTGCACCTCAGATAGCCAGAATTCACATTTAGACGGTTTAGCATAAAGCTTCTTATCTTTCAACACCTGCAACACAGTCCTCAAATGGTTCATGTGCTCCTCTTTACTCTTAGAATAGATCAAAATGTCATCAATGAACACAATTACAAACTGGTCCAAATACGGTTTAAAAATGCGGTTCATATAATCCATGAACACCGCCGGGGCATTAGTAAGCCCAAAAGGAATCACTTGATACTCAAAATGTCCATATCTGGATCGGAAAGCTGTTTTAGGTACATCCTCCGGTTTAATCCGAATCTGGTGATATCCGGACCGGAGATCAATCTTTGAAAATACACAGGCACCCCTCAACTGATCTAATAAATCATCAATACGCGGTAATGGGTACCGGTTCTTAATAGTCACTTTATTCAGCTGTCGGTAGTCAGTGCACAATCTCATGCTACCATCCTTTTTCTTTACAAATATAACCGGTGCTCCCCACGGAGACACACTCGGCCTAATAAAATTCTTCGCAGACAGTTCTTCAATATGTTTCTTCAATTCAGCCAACTCAAGTGGCGACATCCGATATGGAGCCAAGGAGATCGGCCCCACACCAGGCAATAAATCAATCGAGAATTCAATCTCTCTCTCAGGTGGGAATTCCGGTATCTCATCCGGAAATACATCCTCAAACTCATTAACTACTGGAATAGCAGAAATCTCTTCCTTTTTATCACCCACCAATCCGCCCAAAAGAACATAACCCAAATCTCCAGCCTTCAAGGCTTTCACAGTTTGACTGACAGACAAATATAAAGACGGACAAACAGACGGCCTCTCGTGAGATAGCAACAACCTCTTTCCGCAGCAATCAATCATTGCGCAGTTCCGAGACAACCAATCCATCCCCAAAATCAAATTAACAGAGGCCAGGGGTAAGATAATTAAATCAATGGTGTAACCCCTGCCTAAATAAGTGAACTTTACATCTTCACAGATCCAAGACGATTCACTAACCTCTCCTGTAGCAGTAGTAATACGCATCGGAGGAACCATCCGTGTTACCTTTAAGTCCAGCGCCTTAGCCACATAGTCCGCCACAAATGAATGTGTCGCTCCCGAATCAAACAATACAGATAAATCAACATTAGAGAGAAAAATTATACCTTTAACCAAATTCGGAGCCTTTTCAGTACGTTGAGCATTAGTAGTATAAACTCGTCCCACAGTAGGAACAACAGCAATAGGAGTAGCAGTAGTAGTAGTAGCTGGCGGCAAGGCCTGCAGATTCGCAGCCTGCCCCGAAGAAGAAGTACAATTTCTAGCAAAGTGGCCACTCTGACCACATCTAAAACAATTCGACGTACCAGCACCACATACACCTCTGTGGTATTTCCCACACTTCCCACATTGTGGGGTAAAATATCTGTTTGAAGCACCACCACCACCAGTATTTCCACCCCTCTTGAACTGACCAGGAGGCTGCCTCACATGCAACCCCCTACCTCTATTATTATTATTAAAACCTCCTCTGTTAGTATTACCAGAAGGACCAGGTGTCCTCTTAACATCTTGCTCTTTTGTAGAATCAGATTTCGGATACCTCCCATAAACAGTCTCGACCCTTTTGCACTGGGTCACCAAATCAGCAAAGTTTCTCACTGCGGTATTTGACATCCTCTTAGCAATCTTCTCACTCAGCCCTCTTTGAAATTTAGCTGACAAGAATTCCGGAGTAGGTAGAGTACCTCCATAATTAGCAAACTTCACAAGCTCATTAAATTTCGCCACATAGGCATCAACAGTCATCACTCCCTGTACCAGATTATCAAATTCACCTTGCTTAGCCTCCCGAACATCGCGGGGAAAATATTCTTCATGAAATAATCCTTCAAACATAGTCCATGTAAGGACCTCACCCTGAATAACAAATGGGCGAGACACATTGTCCCACCACTCTTGGGCATCACCCTCCAGCATATAAACAGAATACAATAACTTCTGCGGATCTTGGCATCTCATAACCTGAAAAATCTTGTCCATGCCCCTCAACCAAGCAGTGACCTCCTTTGGGTCCCTTGACCCCAGAAATGCGGGTGGCTTATGTTTCCTAAAAGATATGAGCCTACGCTCATCGTCAGCATTATCAAGCACCTGCCCAGCAGCCCCAGTAGATTGGGCAACAGATGACGGATCAGGAACATAACTAGGGTCCGTAGTAGTATGATGACTAGCCTCACCAGTGTGGTGACTAGCCCCACTCTCCCCCTGTTGAGGAGTAACAGATGGCGTCGGTGTAGGAGTCACCGTAGCCGTATGCGGAGGTGTATCTTCCCTCCTAGGACGACCTCTATCCGCCCTCATCTCAGCCATAAAGGCCTGCATCATATCCTGATTTGCTTTCATCAGGTTCTCAGTCATATTTCTGTTTGCAGCCGTTTCCGCCTGCAGAGCATTCAGTGCTGCAGTGACCGGATCCGGTGGCAAAGGACCTGCACCCCGTGCCCCACGGCGACCTCGTGCCCTACTCATGATATCTGTACATGTAACACAAAGGAATGAGTTGATCAGACCCACACTGAGGAATCACATATACATTAATCATAAATAGTTCACAGATAGCTATGACACACAAGATACAACATACACAAACAATCAGAGTTCCCTAAACAAAACTGCTCTGATACCATAAAATGTAACAGCCCGTTGTACACCGGTATTGTTAACATTGATTATGATTACAAGCGCAGTTACAACCACTCTAATCACCCTTGGATTAGAGGAAAAGTTGAATGAAGAGAGAGAAAAAAAATTAACTTTTGAATCCAATGATGATTAAAGTGGTAGTAGAAAAAATGGGTAGTAAGAATATCCTACCCCTGATATCTAATATATATGGGTTTATATTATATCATTATGATAGAATGTGTATTATAGTTAGTTTGAACTTATTTATGGATGTTTCATGTATCAAAGTTCGTATGAAATGATATATAAATTATAATTATAAAAGCACTCCCCTTTAAACCTAACTAGCGAGTGTGTGCTAGAGGTAACTTTTGTACGCAGCCTTACCCTTGCATAATTGCAAAGAGGTTATTTCCTGGTATAAAATGATAATTTAGAAAAAAACGATAATTTAGCATCATCATCAATTGTATCATGCACTGGATCAATTTTTTCATCTTCACCTGCACCTATATCTTGTATATCATCTTGAGTTTCAACTCCACTGTCTTCTACTCTAGGGGTAGAATGAATAATGTCCAAATCCAAAAGATTATCACCGAAATGAACCAATAAATTTGTTATATTATTAATGTTCTTCAATGTGTGGTCTTCAACATACACAACATCTCTATTTCGGATTATCTTCTTATCAACAGGATCATCAAGCTTGTAGCCAAATTTATCCATGTTATAATTAGTAAAAGGGAAAATTGTTTATCCTTTTAAATGACACAACTTATATTCTTTCACTTTCACAAAGAGGTGAGACCTACACTTTTATTTATTTTTTGTCAACTCTCCCCTCCTCTTTTATCTATCTCTTTCTCTCTCTTAAAATGACACAATTTTATATCCTTTAAAATGATACACATTTTACCCGTAAAAATATACTATCAAAAAGGCTTTGCACCCAAACATTCTCAAGTGGGAAATTTTTAATATGCTCCCGGACCACCGTGATCTTTCCACTCAAAAATTGACACATGTATTAATTTATTTATTTTTCCTTTTCTCTTTCCTCTTTCCTCAGCTTTTTCTCTCTTTCTCTCACCTCAGTCCCACTTAATCTTTCATGGTCCCGGTCCAGTATAACTTTGCTCCCTCAAGTGATCGTTAAGGACATCTTTACCTAACTACACCATTTCTAGCACTTTATATTGTAAAGGAACACATGGTGATCAATTTAATATATAACAAGTGTACTCAAAGCTTCATCCCAAAATGATTTTTGAAATCTAGCTTGTCATAATAAGCACTATTTGAATACTAAATAATCATTATTAAATACTAACCAATCATTATTAAATATCCTATGGATCATTGTTTTCCATAGCCAATGAATAAAACACTTAATTTGCACAATTATTTGAATATGGCTGAAATACACATATAATTTCCAACATTGACATCCTGTACCATTTTAATCACGTAATCTTCATTTCAACACTTCACCCTGAATTTTTAATATGTTATAATAGACACATGTTCCTTCTTTTTTGGTAATCTATAGACACATGTTCCTTCTTTGTTGGTAATCTATAGACACATGTTCCTTTAATTTGCAATATGTCACGCTTCTTTTTTAATCCTATAGCTTCAGATATGATTTTTCTAAAACAGCAGCCCCAAATTTACTTATAACCAAGTTCATGCATCATTTTCACTTCTTTTGATTTTTCCACCCCTTGACATGACTTCAATTTCACTTTGACATTATTACAAACACATGGTGCATCTTCTTTTCGGTAGCCCGGAACGGAAGAACTCCACAGTTAAGCGTGCTTGACTTGGAGCAATTCTGGGATGGGTGATCTCCTGGGAAGTTTTCCCAGGAAGTGTGCGAGTGAGGAAAAAGCACACTGAAAAGTCTCATGTTAGTATGTGGGGATAGTTGTTGATTCTTGAAGCGGCCAGGCGTTAGAAGTGGTATCAGAGCAGTTTCACCAGGACGTTCACTGATTTATTGCCTAAGTGTTAACTACCTATAGAGTGTTTCTTTGAGTGCTTTGATAATGCATATGTCATCACTGGTATGAGAGTAGCTAACTCATTCCTTGTGTAGTTGTGTGTTGTTATCATAGCTCCTCATAGGAGGACCCGTCGGGTAGTTGAGGATCCATACTGGATCAAGTAGTAGCTGCTCTAGCAGCTCTTTAGCAGACCTTGAGTAATGCCAGGGAAGTTGGCCTACAGTGGTTAGTTGAGGCCAGAAAGAGAGACATATAGTACATGAGGAAGACCAGTGAGGATCTCATGGCTCAGAAAAGATTGGCGAATATGGAGATGATGAGACTATTATTGGATGAGGTTCGAGCAGGACCTCCACCACCACCAACACCACAGCAGGACATACAGGAGTATTATAGGACGCGAGGTAAGTGACTTGAACCTGGTTTACATATCACAATTATATTAACTTACAGAATTAAGATGCAACAAAGGAAAAGGAAAATTTTATGTCCATGAAACCACACTTCCTTGATTAAGGAAAGGTCCATATACAATAGGAATTACATCTGAATTCAACCCAAAATATTTACTTCATACACTCTACATCAAACACAGTATGCATGAATGGTTCATGTTGTTGGCCTTTGGAGTTTATCTGGGAGGACATGGATCAGCAACTGCCTCACATCAATGCTGCCAAACATCATAACCTGATGCAACAGTCAAAGCCCACGACTTCGATCCCTCCAATGTTCTTCTCCACAGCATGATTTTTTAACCTTTGTATCATGACAAAAAGGCTAGGAAACAATCGACAGAATGAAGTGTAACACCCCGTGTATACCCAATTTGTTAACATGTCATCGTATTAAGCCACGCTTAATAAAATTACGGAATAACTTTTTCTTTCATTCAATTATGACGTCATTATACTTAGCCAAGTTGATTACTTAATCATTTTCATAAAAGAATCGCCTGTATGTAAATTGCAAAGACAACTAACTGAAATACCTCGATATATAAATAAAGAGAGTATCTAAGTCACGGATCTACAACACGTAGTCCGGACAACATCCTGATATATTATTACAACTCAGAACTAAAATAAGACATATTCAATCAATGTGGCATGGACAATCCTCATACTCACCAAATATGGCAACAAAGCCCAATAGTAGTCTCAACAAAATAACCATAAACTGAAGTAATCATGAAGCTAACAGCAAATAACAAGAGGCATCTCCAGCATCCAAGCATAATCATCAAAAATAGAGATATCAGCTAAGCTCTGGCCTCCTGCCTCCTGAGGTATCAACCCCAGCATTACCTGAACCTGAAATGATGCCCCAAACGTGGGGTGAGATCTCTAAAAAGAAATCTCAGTAAGACAAGGGGTCCTCAAGGATCTTCCACCCCAAGCTCACTTACATGTGCAATATAAGTTTTAAAATAGTTAAAACAATATATATATAAGTTCCAAAATCAGTGTAATGCACAGGTAACCATGTCATGTGTGTCAATATAATTTACTGGCCAGAGAAATGTAGGAAATACGTCTATCTCCTACAATTAGTGCAAGACGCTACTTGCATCCACCTCAGTCTCACCATCTTGTATGACGCCACATACTCAGGCTTACCGTCAAAGTGGAACAACACATGCATATTATAAGGCCCTTACACTTAACAGTTCAACAGCATTCCAATCATCAAAGCATGAAAACGTAGCACGCATATAAACCATTCCCCCATAGGGAATGTGGAACCAAACAATGGCTAAACCGAGGACATGAAAGCTTACCTCGCAAGCTAAACCCTCCCTCACGACTCGGTGTCCAAAGGGTCACAAGTAATAATAGTGTCCAGCGAGGTTACAGATCTGTTTTCATAACATTCATACTATCAATAAACATATCATAGCTTTCCAGATTTAAAATGAATATTATTTCTTTTTCGTTTCGCTTACTGCGGCTCTTTCCGAAGCCACAAGCACTAAACTATCTTTATCATTTTTAAGACTGCAATTTCATCTCTTTATGAAATCTTCTAAGATTTTAATATGTTAAACTAGACAGCTTAGGCTTTCCAACTATGTATTTTATGTCTCAATCGAAGTTGTATAAATCCGGTTATATTTTTCCCAAAGTGACTGTTGCAAACTGAATTTCCAGCAATCAAGTCGCGACTTCAAACAAACACTACGACCAATCAACTTATCCAATGGCTATGAAATTTTACAAGATTGTAGCCCTATGTGTTAGCTTCACATAGATCCAAACCTCACTCAATTTGGAGCTCTGTAGCTCAAGATATCATAATTTTACTAAACTATGTCATTGCTGACTTGCTGTCACAGGTGGTAATCGATTACCAAGAATATGGTAATCGATTACTTAACTAGGTAACCGATTACCAAAAATAGGGTAATCGATTACTAAACATGGTAATCGATTACCAACGAAAGATAATCGATTACCACGCGGGCAGAACAGAATTTTTATGCATAATTCGAGACCCCAAGGCTTCCCCAAGGTCCAAGGTCCGGTTTTGGCACAAAATAGTGGTTCAACAATACTTATTATATATGGATTAACAACCTTTAACTTGGTTAATCAAAGTTATCTCTTTTCATGACATAAACAAGCTATTTTCATGAAATTTCAAAGGGAATGTTCAAGGTATACCTATGGGGTCCTTGAACTCAGAAAAAGAAGAGTTTTTGATGATCAATGAAGTGCCGCAAGCCTCTGCCTTAGTGATGCACAAAAACCACCACTCAAAGGTAAGTTCTTTCCATCCAAAGCTTGGTTCTTTAAGCTCCAATGGAGGTGGGACACACTCACACTCCCAATACCAAGGAGGCAGCCCACACACTCAAAAAACAGAGCATCAACCTCCCAAGAACACTCTCCCCACAGCCCCCAATGCTTGTTACAAGACTACACAATGATGGAGGATGACTTTCAAGAAAAAAAGGTGGGAACTTGAGCTTGAAAATGGAGAAAAGCTCCCACTTTGAAATGGAGAAGAAGGTAGCAGCCAAGAAGACTCAGAATGTCACGTAGGAAGGCCCCCAAATCTGACCTAGAAGTGTGTGCCCTTTGTATTTATAGGCACGTTTAAGTTAATCGCGCAGTATTAGAGTTAATAACTACGCTTATCATTTTAATCTCAAACTTCATATTCTGAACCTAGCTATTTTTCTAGGATTTTTCATATTTTTATTTTAATTTTTCGCAACACTTTTCCGGTATGCATTTTCACACTGACAGTATTAGTTTTGGCATCATTTCTCGTTATTTTGACTTGAAACTTGTTTTACTAATCCTACATATTACTCTAGGAATATTCATACACTTATTATAATTTTCTGGGATACTTCATCGGTACGCATTTATACCGTGAGGCAGAACCGGTATCTGCACTTTTCGTCAGAAAAGCGACTTTCAGCATTATCATTCACTTACTATAATTATTAAAGCCTCATAATAATTATTTGGGTCAATTATGGAATTATTTCCTAATTTCTCTTAATTAATTAATTAACTTCCTTAATTAACGGTGCAGGTTCTTACATGAAGCAAGTTAAAATCTGAGGGATATGGCAGTAGACAATGCACAATATGAAGACCATGCGGACAGAATAAATACCAATGAGTGAACGAGGATGCATAAAAATATATATGATCAATGCTAGTACTCATCACTTACACATGGATATGCAGATTGAACTTACAATTTCCCCACGTCTGAATGAATTGTACACCCAATCTGTCTTCCAAATAGGGATTACAACTTCAAGGCACAAAACTGAACTTATAATCAATAAACCTCACTAACAATCGAAACAGAGTTTACAACCCAGTCAAAATATTCAAACCCAGTATATATCAAATGGGGTCTTCTTGTAGCTTGTCTTTTTTTCATGAAAAGGTAAAAGCTCATACTTATAATCAACAAACCTCACTGACACTCTCATCAACCCTTTGATCATGCTACTCAACTGCTTCATCACCATTCTCCAAAGACCCATCTTTTCCATCATCTTCATCAGCAACATTCTCCTTAGACCCTGCAATGTTCCAAATTCTACACAAAACTAACTCATATATTATTTTAAATGTATATATATATATATATATATATATATATATATATATATATATATATATATATATATATATAAGAGAGCAAATACACAACTTGGTTCATTTGTCTTACTTCAGTCCCAAAACTTCCTCTCTATACAAATTTCACCCTTACCTACAAAAATTGTCAACTTGCTAAGGAATTCTTCCCTTCCCAATTCGTATAGATATAAACTTTTAAGAATCAAAGTGCAGCAAACAACAAATTTCATATATCAAATTATATATTTACTAAAAAAAAAATCATCACAAAGACTCTCCAATTGAACTCAAAAATCTTCATTATATTACCTCTGCCTTAGGGTAACCAAGAGGGTTCCCCTTCGTCACTGCAGACTCGGGCTCCGATTCGGTCGGGTTGTCCAACACTGTTGTTTGTGGGGTCCCTTGTTTTACGCCTTTGCTTCTTCTTGTTCTTGTTCTTTCTTTTAAACACGGTGGAAGGGATGGGTGGGAGTGATCTGGTGTGGGCGGGTGCAAATGGTGGGTTGGTTGTGCGTTGTTGATATCCATGAAAATGGGAACGAAGGGGTTGAGGGATATAGGGTTCCGGATGTGAATAAGGAATGGGAATAGTGTTGTTGGGTGTTTGAATTGGAAGATGAATTGGATTTGGTGATGGAAGAGGACGAGGACCTTGGCGCCAAAGAGGGTACGCTGGTCTTTTGGTTAAACCACAATGTCAGCAAATAGGCTGCTTTTCAGCAATACCACATGATGAAAGGGAAAGTTTCGCCGGCTAAATTGATGAAAATAGATATGCAACTTGAAATGGTAGGATAGTGATTTAGGTAGGTAAGTATGGAAGTTGGCTCAACCAAACATGGTTACCTGCAGTGGCGGAGCCAGGATTGGAGGGGAAGGGGGCGAAAATTAATTTTCTGTCTTATATAATATCTATATTTTCTTTATCTATTGGCCTCATATCTCCATGGAACTCATTTATGTGATTTCTTATCAAAATATTAAAATTTAACAACATTTCAAAGACAGAAAAAATATACTGTTGGCCGATCCAACAAAGATAAAAAGTAGTTTAAAACAATAATTAAAAAAAATGCCTTAACTAAAACAATGCTTTTAACTACAACTTTTTTTTAAAATAAAAGACTGAAACCAAGTTTTCCCAAAAAGTGGATCTTTTAAGTTAGAGTAAACTCGTTTTCTTTATATGAAACCACTACACAGAAAAACACAATCATGCAAATGAAAAGAGAGCAAAAGTGTGACAAAAGGCCAAAGCTTTCATTTACCAAAACATAGCATATGAAAATAAAAGAAAAAATGCAGAAAAGATTACACACAACACAAACATTGGTTGAAGTGGAGGTAGATTTCAACTTGGATATCAAACCAGATCTTCCATAAGAAGTACTTAACAATAAGAACAGTACCATATTTAGCCTTTAACTACATTAATTTTTTTTTTTTTGGAGGGGGGAGGGGGGGCCGCCAACCCTAGCCTCCCCATGTCTCCGCCTCTGGTTACCTTCTATTCTCACTTCTCACTTACCCATCTATCTCAATATTTTCCCCTAACCAAACACACCCTTAGCTTAATTTTAAATTGGGTATGTACCCAAATAAAAAATACATAAATTGGGCAATATGTTTAACTTGGAGTAGGAAGAAATTTTAAATGAAATCAAGTTATTGACTCCTCAAAAATTAAACACTAGACTGATATAATTAATGTCGCTTGAACTCCTCTTTTCTTTTTCTTTTTTTCTTTTTTTTTCTTTTTACTTTTCCTAAAGAAACATTTTGTCTCATAGTATTAGCCAATTTAGGGGTGGATGTGATTCGCTTTGGTTCGCGCGGTTTTTAATATTAAACTGAAGTGATCGGTTTTACTTTTTTATGAACTCGTTTTGGTTTTGAACTATTTTTTAACTAGTTTTAAGGCAAAAGAAAAGAACCGATTCGGTTCTTTTGGTTCTCGAACTGGTTCGAAACAAATTGTTTGGTTCTATGTACAGTAATTCAGTATTTAAATTGCTTCGAAAATTTCACCAAAAAATAAAATAAAATTGCTTCGAAAAACATATTCTTTTTAATACAATTTGGTTGAATTCATAATCTAGTTCGATGCTTTTTGATTTTTTTTTCACACCTTAGGTAATACCGAAGATATGTTGCTTGCATTGGGTTGCCAACTATATAAGCATAAACCCAGTCATATTTTAAGACCAAAGTCCAGCCAGACTCAACTTGTTAATACCCTAATCATATTCCCCCAAAATTGACGTGAGCTTAATAGAGACTTTTTTTTTTTAAATACAAGTAAAATTGAACACAAAATCTAATATAATCTACTCAAATCTTTTATTGTTAGATCAAAACTAGCGGCTTTGAACTTAGAAGAGATACATGTGAAAAGACAAGATAGCGGAAGGCCGATGATAGCCAAAGTTATGTTTCGGCCTAATCTTTGTTTGATCTTTCATTTAAAGGGTTTGATTTTCTCATGTTGTATGATAATTCAATTCTTATGTTGTGACTCAACTAGTGGTGGACCCCATATTTATTAAAAAAAAAATTTGCACGCAAATCAAAGAGTCATAGCATAATAATTGAGTTCTTATGCAACATGAGAAAATATTTTTCCTTCATTTAATTTGGTCACGGCCGCATGCACGTATTTTTTATTTTGGGATTACTGTGGATAATACACGTATGAAAACACGAAATTGTTATTCTTTTGTTTTTGGTATTGCCTTGCTGTGGCATCCCTTTGGACACATCACGCATGACGCTAATTAAATTGCACAACATGCCCCTATCTGCTACGTACGTACATAACTTCCAAAAGTTGTTGACCCAAGTAAACGCCATTTACTGTTTAAATTGAAAAGTGATTTTTATTGCCGCACAAGTTGTCTTTTGAACGGAAAAAAAAAAAAACACCTTAATAAAAGCTTTGATCCCTAAACAAGTTTATTCGACTCAATGTTGAAGCTCAACATAACTTTCAGACATAGATGGTTTTGGGGGGCACAAAGTTATTTCTTTAACCTTTTGCGGGTATTCAGTTCAAAACAAAAAATGGAAATGAAAAAGAAAAATAAAAAGAAAAAGAAAAACTTTTTGGCTGATTAAATTATTTCATCTACACTTTCGTTTAGAATTTTCTTTCTAACACCCAGTTTTAGACTTTGCTTGTAGTTATATTAAAAGAGAATAAATGTCTATTTTGATTTTCTAAAGGAGAAATATTTGCGTACATTAGATGCACCAGGTCGATTGAATTCTAAGTAAAGATGATTATTAGGGTTTATTAATAATTAATTAACATGATATATTTTTTAGATGCAAATATTATTATTTCTAAAATAATATACAGCATTGAATTCTTCCATCAATGGCATATATATTTTTATCAAATTAATTTTAAAATAAAATAAAATTATTATTTGGAGAACAAAATTAATGGAAGTTGGAACTAATTATTTTTTAAGAAAATATCTGATATTGCTCATAAATTTGATGATAATAAATAGAATTTTGATGGGGGTGAAAAATGTGTGTTAATAGAGTACTCTCGTTTTCCACATCAGGTCTTTGATTATGGATAAGATCCTCATATGGGCCAAGTGGACACCAATCTGCTTTACAAGTTTGAATCAACTAGGCAACGTCACCGCTTTGCTCAATGCATTCTCATCCATTGAACTCCATCCAAATAAGCCAAACCAAAATGATATTTTTGTCTTGTAATGATGTTCACTGGATTGGAGCATTGCGTTAGTTAATTTTAAGCAAAGCCGCAAATGATTTTAGTTAATTATAGAAAAAAGAAGCTTTCTTCTTCACTATTAATTAATGGTTGCAATATATATATATATATATATATATATATATATATATATATATATATGGGAAAAACTACTCTTATAGTGGTAATAAGATCCTACACACCCTATCGACAACTGTGTCACCTTTTTCTTTTCTTTTCTTTTTACTTTTCAGATGGTGGAGCCCATAAATTTATCTCTATAACATGAGATAACTTATCTCCTTCCATGAGATTAATCAAACCCTATATATATATAGGGGTAAACATTCACTCAAGCAGCTTGAAATAAGTTTATCTCCAGTTAGCTTCAAAACTACGTCGTTTTGATTAATGAAGGGTGTTTATGTAATTTTAGGTGAATTAATGAAGGGTGTTTCAGTAAAATGTATATAATATAAAAATAAATAAAATTACAGTAACACCCTTCATTAATTCACCTAGAATTACATAAACTCCCTTCATTAATCAAAACGACGTAATTTTGGGCTAGCCGGGGATAAACTTATCTCAAGTTGCTTGAGAAATGTTTTTCCCTATATATATATATATATATATATGTGTGTGTGTAATGAGATTAGTTTGTAAAATAAGTGATTAACGTCAAATTCATAGCTATTTGTTTAATTTGATTGGAGGCGAGGTGGGGGGGGACTAATTTGTTATTTAGTTGGTAGAAAGTTTCCTATTAGCATCCACGTGCTTTGAGATTTGGACAATTCTTGACGTGGGATTTGCAAGAGAACAAGATTTCTCGCACTTAATTAAGAAAGAAAGATTGCGACGAAATTAACATGTTCTGGGGTGTATTATTTGTTTGTTTGTTGATAGAAGTATAGTCCAGTGTGATACGGAAGTTGGATGGAATATAGAAAACGTTAGATGCTTCAATTTGAAAGTGAGAAATCATTTATTGGATGTTTAAATCTTTCCTTTATTTTTTGTACAAAAAAAAAAAAAAAAAGGTTGGTAGTAAAAAAAGAAGTTAGAACTTTAACTAAAGAACCATTAACCATTGAAATAGTAAGAAGTCTGTTCTTCTTAATCAAATTTTTGAATGCTAACTTTGAGAACAATCTGACAAAATTTGAATCAAATTAGTCAAATTTTTAATGATTCAATTAATCTCTCTTGATTTTGTTAGGAGGAGAGTTTCCTCAAATAGCGTGGAAGCAATCATAGGTCATCAAGTCAAGCTCTGCTGCTCAGTAGTTGGAGGTCAGTCTGAAGTCACCAAGTCGGCCAATATGCAGAAATCAAAAAAATATAGAAAACAGAGGTGGAGAGAAATATTCACACAGCAAATATTAACATAAAAAACCTTCACTAATACAGATGTGTAAAATCCATGGTACCTAGTCTAGAAAATCTTTCACTATCAAATAGTAAGATTAAAAGAGACAAGTTTCCCTAGTATCACTAGAGGTTTACACTCATTTCTTTTCGGAGGTTTTTCTATCATGCTCTAAGCTAACCTTTTACAAAAGTTTCATATCTTTATATAAGTGAGGAGAAACCATCCACATTCTTCTAGAATTTTTATCATTGATAAGGTAGGTAGCATTTATTGAGGCGATTGTTCAGATATTGAGCCATGCATCAATAATTATGGTGCATGCTTAGCCACCAAGCATTAGTGGAGGAACACACCCCAACAAATCTTCCCATTCCACTTTAATGCATCGGGTTTAGTAGCCTGATACCTTGACAGCAATCTTCAAACTTCCTTGCTGGCACCAGCTTTATCATCATGTCGGACCAATTGACATCGATATGTACTTTGATGAGTATGAGTTGTTTATCTTCTAGCACATTCTAGATCCAGTGATACCTTACATTAATTTATTTAGTGCGGGAGTGATAGGTCAAGTTCTTCAAATAACACTTTGATTTTCACATCTAAGTTCATACTTGTCTTGCTCATAGCTGCGTTCAAGGGGGAATTTCTTCATTCACGTCATCTTCTTACAATTCAAGCGTTGCAGCTATGTATTTGGCCTCGGTCATTGAAAATGTCACACACTTCTGCAACTTTGATTACTAGGAGACAACACCTCTTGCAAATGTCATCAAGTAGCCCGTCGTTGATTTTCTTGAGTCAGCATCTCCCCCTAAATCATCATCCATAAAGCCTTCCAACACAGTTTACCATCTCCAAAGAAGAGGCATAATTTCATTGTTCCTCTAAGGTACTCGAATACCCACTTCATTGCTACCAATGCTCTTTGTCGGGATTCGTGGACTTTTGTTATATTTGGTACTGTGTAGATTTTCTGTAATGAGGAAGCATTTGATAAGTTTAAGAAAATATTGTGTCATTAGTTCTATCCACCTTAAGCTACCATCAATGAAGATGAAACAGAATTGAGAGCAAATCTTTTCCTATATCGGAGAATGATGCACTTCAAATTGGCTTAAATTGTGCATGTGTGCATATGTTTTAGGCGTATTTTTATTTTAATTGATTGCTTACATTAGTTATACTTAATGCTAGTTAATGTGTAATCTACTATAATTATTTTTATATTCTTTTCTTTTTTTAAGGATTTTAAATCTTAAATTGATTTATAATTAGTTTATAAAAGGGTACTTAAAACGCGAATGGTAGAAATTAAATACTTTATTATTTTGGTAATTTTGACAATAAAGAGTTTCTTTTATAAAATCACAACTATCTATTTAACCATTCTTTCATGCATTTTTGGCATTATACTAAGGGTTCATTTTTTCTGCAGTTACTGCATATAAGTTATCTGCAATAAGTCCAATACGACGTCATTTTAGGGCGGAAATCATGATATTTTTGTAATTTTAATTTATTTCAGGGTTATAATAGTCTTTATATTTATAATTTTTTAAGATTTCAATACCAAAACAACGTCGTTTTGAGAATAAATGCAGATAACTTATCTGCATTAACTGGAGAAATATTTTTCCCTTATACTAATTGTAACAATATTATCCTTTAATAAAGTACAAGTTTGTATTTTACCTTCACTGATGCATAAATTTATATCATATATTAATAATTAGTGTGATTATTTATGTAATCTTATTTAATTTCATATTTGATGCATATAATATTTTCAAGGCTTAAATGAGGAAGGATTTCATCTAATTCAAATGAAAAGAGCTTATATTAGTATTAAACTTGATAAACATTACTCAGACCCACTCTCACTGAAAATCTTGTGTTTTGTAGGGAATTTACATTGAAAAAAGAACAACTCACAAGAGCAAGATGAAAGAACATTCTAAGTCATCTGCGCCAAAAGCGTAGTTCTAGCACTGATGGCGCCAGACTATATATAAGCCCATGTTTCACTGCGCCTCTAGCATGGATACCACGCCAAGAGCGCTGACACAACATAATCCTCCATGCCACTAGCGCGGAACCACGCAAACGCCGCCAGAGCTTAAAATCTCTTTTGTTTCATCGCGCTTCTAGTGCGGAAGTGGCGCCACCAGCGCCACAAACACGGGATTGTTTTTAAAAGGAAATCAAATTATATCTTGAAAAGGATTCTACACCAAATATTTGATGGAGATAAGGGCAGATCCAGAATAAAGTTATAAAAGAAGAATGAAAACCCTCATTGGGCATCTTTGACCGGAGACTCTTGAGAGATCAAGGTTTTGAGAGAATTCTTGTAGAATTATGATGCAGATCAAGATTTCAGAGAAAGTGAAGATTGAAGACAATTGATTCCTCTTCTTCTCCTCCTTCTTTTCTTTCTTCTTAATGAATACTTTTTATTTCTTTGTTGCGTTTAAGCTAGTTATGTCTGGCTAGTCTCCTTTTGTAGTTAGGATTATGGATCTGATGTAAACCCTTTATGATGTTTGAATTACTTTTATAATTCTTTTAATTCAATCAATTTTGTTTTGCCTTGAACGAAACTTCTACATCCTTATTAGACTTTATCAATCTTAAGGATTTTGAGGGTTAGAACTCACAATAGACACATTGAGATTTTAATCTTGACAATGGTAAAATAACAATTTGTGCATGATCTAGACATAAGCTTGTATGGATTGCAGACTTTTTAATTCGCCGAACTTAATGCTTAATTCAAGAAGGATTATTAGGACACTAGGATTCTAATTGGGTTAAATGGTTAAATACATTAAGATATTAGGATTTAACTAATTGATTTGAAGAAGATGAATTGTCTGAACTATTGTGTTAATTAACTATAAGAATTAATCCAGATTAATAAAGGGGGATCAAAAGTGACATGCACCCTGGCTACAATTCTTTACCATAGTTTCTTCAATCATAATTATTATTTGCGTTGTTGAATGATTTAACTTTCAATTACTTTTATTTTAATTAAAAACTTATTTTCTCAACCAAATTGGATTGTCCAAATTAAAGGGAATCGTTATAATAATACTTGGTGCTTTAATTCTCGTGGGATGATACTTTACTCACACTTTTATTACTTGAAACGATCAGTATACTTGTCGAAAACGCAACAATATAATATATATTGACAAAAGTATAAAATTAAATAAACTTAGTCCACCAAAAAAAATGAAATAAATTTAAATAATTTTTTTTGGTAAACAAAATATATACATTTTGCAAGCAATGATATTCAAACTTGAATAAATTTACTTCTTCACTACTGTGAATGTTGCTCATCTGTATATATATTAAGGGATATATTTTTATTATGTTGTAGGAAAGAAATTATCTCATATTGTAGAAATAAAGTATGAGTGGGACCCACATGTAAGAGGAGAGAAAAAAAAGAGTGGTGAGACAAAATATTTTTGTGTGATATTCCAACTTGAATAAATTTTTTTATCTCATGTAAAATGAGATAAACATAACTCATATATTAATTGTTACTCTTTTAAAATTTTCATGTATTTCTTCTCTATTTCTATTACTTCTATTATTAAGTTATATACGAAATTTTAAAACAATAAACACTTTTTAATAATGGACTAAATGAAAAATCATTATAAGTGAATTTGATATCATATTTTAATCTAAAACTTTAATGCAATGTGTTTATGAAAAATTTACTTTTATAATCCTCACTTAGTCCAAAATGAGATTTCATCACTTACACTTAAATTTTTAACATTCTTTCCTCAATTGTGAGACCTAACATCTACTCTCAAGGGTAACTATTAGAGATATTAATATAAAATTAATGTCATCATCACTTACATATTTAAATTGTTGGGATGAATTGATACTTTACTAAAAGTCTTTGCCAAAGCCTTTTCAAATATTAATGAAATTACAAGTGGTACAGGGACGCCAATTAATGCAAGACAGGGATGCTTCTCAATAATGGGTTATATATGTGACATACCAAATAACAACAAATGGTATTAACATCACATATCAATACAAAAACTTAAACTAATGAATTTATGTGTGTTTTCACTTATCTTTTCATAACAGAATTCATTTCTAATCATTGTAAGTTTTCATCAATCAGAACTAAATTTCCAACAATAGCTATATTGTGAAAATCCTATTATGCTTGAAATGGTTGAAACTCCCCTACATTTTTTTTTTTTTTTTTGGGTAACGAAACTCCGCTACATTTTATTCTTCTTTCAGTTGATCCATGGTGGTAAACGAAATTAAAAGTGTTCGAAATCATACAATAAATCTTCGCAATAATCATATACTTTAATATTCAATATTTTTATTTAATATTTAATATAAAATATTTGTTAAATGTTACTTATCCTTATTCGAATGATAATGAATGAAAATTAAAGTAAAATGCATGTGCAGCTAAATTCAAATTATAATAAGGCCTAAACATTTATCAAAGAAAAAATAAAAGAAAGCGAGAGGTGGATGTGGCTTGTTTCCCCCCAGTTGTTATCATCATGTTGACTCTAAACTTGAAATGCATCCACCTCGTACAACATAATATACATCATATATAATAGTATTGTTGTTCAAGTTCTTATGTCAAAGATTGAAGGATTCACGGTTAAATTAGACTGAGGAAGCATCATTGTAATTTCTAATGCAAGAAACTAGACTTGATGCCGAAACTAACGCATAATGCTCTGAAAAGCTGTGGTACTAAGTACCCTTCAAAAATTATAACATATATCTATATATGCTTAAAAAACGAATTCAAAACTCACACATTATTAAATGAGTATTTGAGAATTTTTTTAACTGAGTTTGAAGGAATAAATAAAAACATGCCGTTTATCAACAACAAAAAAATGCCAAGACCACTCATTTAATGATTGTAAAGATTAAGTAATTTTAGCAAATCGTAATAGCTCAATTGATAGCAAGGAAAGTGAGTAAGTGCAAAGGAAAGGGCCTCACTTTGATCCACACAAACCATCTTTAAAAGGGTTTAAATATCTTCATCCATGATTCACCCTGCATTCCGTATTAATCCCATAGCCGACTCAAAAAGTCGAAGCTCGTGGAAATACCGAGGGAGCCAACTCGTCTCAAAAAAATAATTAGGATTGGGTTAAATCCAAAAAAAAATGTTTATGTAATTTTGTTATACATATATCATTTTATAATAATAATAATCGCAATAGAGATATATCAATTTCAACTTTTATGGTTTTGGAGTTTTGTACACGAACAATCGCAACTTAATTACAAATAGCTCTACTATTTAGAAGATTTTATAAACTTCACAAGTATATGATTATAACTATCCATTTTTTCTTTCCCATTTTTTTCTGAATATCAATGCATGGCCTAGGGGTGTTAACGGGCCGAGCCGAGCCGAAATTTGATCTTAAAAAGCTAAACGTGTGATTAAATGTGTCAGCATGACCAAACCTATTACCTGTTAAGAATATAATATAATTATCGGCATGTGACCTGACTTATTTACAAAAGATAAAAGTCTGGTTTAGTCTGTTTAGGAAATATAAGACAAAAAAATTTATCCAAACAAAATATACAATCAACAAAACTAGTAATTCCATAAATATTCATAAATTCAATGTATATTTAAACAGCATAATATTCAAAAAGTCTGTTTAACCAATAAAATGGGTTGAAATGAATTGAGGAGAGAGAAGGCTACTACAAGTAGTATAAAAGATATAAAATAAAAATAAAAATTAATATACTAGGTCAGCCTGAGAGGCTCTAAGGCCAAGCTTTTGAATTTGAGCATAAGGCTTTTATATTAAACGAGTTTTTATACAAGTCCAAGCCTGGTTCCAACCACTAATTTTAGACATGTAAGCACAGGCCTTCACAAGCCAAGCCAAAGGCCCTGGTTCATTTAGCACCCCTAACCTACGCTACTTTGTTGTTAGAGTCTATGAAAAAATGTTTATATGTGATAACCATTTTTGAATTACAAAAATTATTTCAATATATGTTGGTTAAGTTAATAATAGTGATCAAACAATTTATTTCAAACCTTTAGGTTCCCACAAAGAGAAAGATATTTTTTACAACCAAAATTTTCTACTACAAACTCACTACCTATCTAATCACCATTGGATCAACATTTTCTCTTTTTTCAAAAACTTTTTAGCATTCTCTCTCCTTGATTCAATGGTGATTAGATAGGTAGTAAGTTAGTAGTAGAAAATTTTGGTAGTAAGAATATATTATATCCTCCCTCTCCCACAAAAGGGAAACGCCACCAAAAATATTTAGGTTCGATTCTTATAGCTACCAATCTCCCTTAATATATGCAATTTACAAGTCCTCCTTAAATTTTGTAGCATGGCTTAAATGAGGTAATTTCTTCTCTCCATAATATTTATATTGCTTAAAATTTATTGTATTAATGTGTCCAAAGAAGAAAAGAAATTCCGTTTCTTATCATCTTAGCACTTTTGTCTTGTGAGAGCCAACTTTTTGCTTTTATTTCCACAAGAACTTTTGCTTTTATTTTCACAAGAAAGTAATAAGAGACTTGAGCACTGTGTTGAAATCATGCGTTGGTTAAGTAATAGAACTTGTTTCTAGTGAACGGTCAATATGTGCCCTACCAAAAAAATTATCTTTCCTAGCATCTTATCACATTTTGTCTTCCTGAAGCCAACATTTTTCTTTTATTTCCACAAGAAAGTTAAATGGATAAGAGACGTGAGCACAATGTTGAAAGCTAAGTGATATAACATGATTTTTTGGTTAAGCAATATGATGATGATCATTTTTATTTGATTTGATCATGATGATCTTTCTCTACACAAGGGATTTGATGCAAATTTAACCATGGATCTTTACTAGAAAAAGGTAGGGATGTATATGCAAGACACTCTGACGCTCAAGTCAAATTTTATGTACGCAAGCTTTTCATGTAGGAGAAGATGTGTATCTTACGTGTAGCACAAGTGAGACAGCAAGTTATTTCAATTGGTTCTTGTTGCGCGTGATTTGAGATAAGGTCTGCAGAGAAGTTTCAAAAATAACACTGCTGATGAGATGCATAAGTTGTTTGCTAAGATGCACAATAACATGACTAAGGGCATGTTTGGTGCATAGTATAGGATAAGGCCTAATTGTATAAGACCTGATAGTATAAGACCTGAAAGTATAAGACCTGACTGTATAAGATCTGATTAAATTTTAATACTATCCAGCGTTTGGTATGATATGTATAAGATAATATCCTCAAACATTTTAAAAACTAATATATTAAAAAAATTATTTTAATATATAAATATTGAAATGATATATTAATTCTTGGGAATTGTACTTATAAGCAATATTAATACATCAATCCCTTATCAGGCCTAATCCACAACTCCTAAGCCGGATTAAGTTATACATCATTTTGATATATAAATGGGTCATGCTGTATAAACTTATATTATACGATGGTCACACCAAACAATTAAAAATGTCATAACATATAGTATAAGCTTATACTATGAGTTGTTATATATCATAAGATGGATGACAGCCTTTTGACTTGAACACCCTTTAAAAGATACATTTCCTCATGGTTGAAAGACTCACAATAAGTGGGCTTTTATATTGCATGCGAGATCATGATATAACATGATTCTAGTGAAAGCTAACAATTGTTAATTATGAGAATCTTTTTCTTATTTGAATTTTAAAGAAAAATATAGATCACAGTATGTTTATGTGCTCCAAATGAGAATTATTTTGTTTGAATGCCAGCTTAGGCCTGAACATAAAATACTTCATAGTGAGTTTTAAGCTCCTATATTGGGGGAAGTATAAGACTTTTGGGTAAAATATTTGTACAGTTAAACCATATTTCATATGTTTTGCCAAATTAATGCAGTCAAACACGTACATAATTGGTACGAGATCAATCTTGCACCATTATAGTACGTGATTGGCAGCCACGTCAGCCATCAGCATCAGTCGCGCATCGTTTTGGTACGTGACTCACTAAAGCCATGTCCCATACCTGACCGGCTGCAGGACTAGTGTCGCACAACTTTTGTATAAGACTCTTTTCCCATGACCCGTCCCACTTCCTTCCCCCTCTCATGTTACCTGTATCATGTAAAAAAATGACTAGAATTGTACAAAAGTTGTGTGTCACTAGTCCCGTACCGGTCAAGTGCAGAACTTCCAACGGGACTAATGCTGACGGCTAACTTGGCTACTAGTCCGTACTATAGCGGTGCAGGATTGATCTTGTATCAATTAGGTACGTGTTTGACTACATCAGTTGAAAAACATATGAAATGTGTTTTAACTGGACAAATCTTTTACCCAAAAGACTTAGTCTGGTGCTTTTGCCCTACATTGGGTCACATAAACTTAGTTTGCGAATTCAACAACACCTCTAAATTTTATTGCACCTAGTTTTGTTGAAGTAAATAAGAATCAATATACAAGAGAAAATAGAGAATTATTAAGAATTTTAAAGAATATTAAGTGAGCTTTATACTTATTGCGAATAATAAAGAAGTTTCAATTTAATCAATTATTAGCAAAAACAACTCACTTCATGATAAGTAAAAATTATCATATCATTATATAACTAATAATCTTTATTTGATGTAAAAGGAATCACAATTTTTTAAATAGTGTAATGGTATGATTTATTGATTATCACTGACTCAAAAGCTTATTATTGAAATATAAGACTATCAAATAAAATAAAAAATTATATAAATACAAGAAAACTTGCAAACAGTATTAATATTTTTTTTTATTTTTTCAGTTTCTTTATCTTTCCACTTTTACTCCATCCTGCACAATCCTGCAATCAATTACCCTGGTACAAGGTGCAAATGATAAAAATGCTAAACGACAATCATCAACTACTTTTACATTTATGGGTTGTATGCCTAATTTCTGCACGAAGATGGAAAAGCACAGAATATTCTAAGACAAACCAAGTATTTTTCCCTTAAAATAATTTCATTTAACCCATATTTTAGGACTCATTTAAATCCATTTTAAGTTATAGATAGATTTAAATCTAAGCTCTAAAAAAACTCAATACTACTACCGTAAGACATTATGTTATAAGATAGAAAGATATAAAAATAAAATGAATAAGAGGAGGGATATTCTTACTACCAAAATTTTCTACTACCAACTTACTACATATCTAATCACCCTTGGATCAACATTTTCTCTTTTTTCAAAAACTTTATAGCATTCTCTCTCTTTGATCCAATGATGATTAAATAGGTAGTAAGTTAGTAGTAGAAAATTTTAGTAGTAAGAATATCCTCACTTAAAAAACAAAGGGAAAAGTGTGTATAATTTTAAAGGATATAAAGTTGTGTCATTTTAAGAGAGAGAAAGAGATAGATAAAGGAGAAGAAATAGTTGACAAAAAAAAATAAAGATGTGGGTCTCATCTCTTTGTGAAAGTGAAATGATATAAGTTATGTCATTTAAAATGATAAACACTTTTCCCAAATAATAATAACTGATGATACTATAATTTCTTTTATATAATGACTTAACTGATGATACTATAATTTCTTTTATATATTTCTCTCTCATGACTTAACCGTAATAAGTAATATGAAAAGTTCATGATCCATACACTCTGCGGTTGAAGGGCCACCGTTATATGGGTTTTCAAGCTATCGTTTAGATTTTAATCCAGCATAACTGGCCGTATAACTACATAACTTTAAGACTCCTACTAAGTAGAGCTTTTACAATCCCACCGATTTGAATACTAAGAAATTAAAATAAAATACACTTTTTCAGAAATAAAAATGGGTCAGTTTAACATTCAACGGAAATACAAATAGAAGGATTTATATCAGGTTAATTCTGATTTGGTTTGAATTAATAATCTTTAAAAAAATGACCTTAGATATGCATAAAATCATAGGTTTTTGTCTACGGCTTGAGGAAATCCCGTCGTAATTTGTATGCAATATATTTAGGTCGATGGCAAATGTATGAATATTCAACCAATATAAATTTCACTCAAACTTACTTTATTAATCCTTAGCAGCGACCAAATCCAAGCCTAAAGCCTCAAACGCTAGTCTTGAATCATGACGCACGCATTGCCATCATTAACATCGTTTTCAACTACAGCTCAAATTTGTTATCCTTGGAGACCTTATAATGCAGGAACCATCCCCGCCCCCAACCACCTAAATTTTCAACTTCCTTTAATACAGCCTCCCTATTTGATATGGCTCAAAATTCTCATTCACTTCACCACACACATTCGGTCTTGAATTTCTTTTAGTAATTTGAATTTGGATCAATAAATAACAACCGATGCTTAGCTCAGCCTATTTAAATTCCACGGTAAAGAAATGAAGTCTCATGCTACTGTTACACCAGTTGGTACCCAAACCAACACCAAGCTCAATTAAAGGTCAATGACAAATAAATGTGTTTGGGATTCAGGCTCGCTAGGAGTAAGAGACAGCTATTTGTTAAAGAAAAAATTTCTTTGTCGAATAAACCATAACTTCTTTCTTTTTTCAAAAAATATATATATATATATTAAAAAAATAATAATAAGAAAAATTAAACATTGCTTTAACCAGTTTAACAAGTACACAATAACTCATTGCTGCCATTGATGCTTCTGTGTAAAATCAACAGCTATTATGCGAGTACCATCCATGGCCCCTAACATTAAGGTCAGCGGAAGAAGTTACCAATATACAAATCATGAAAATACAAATTATATGTCACATCATTAACGTCGGCTAAAATTTTCAAACAATTTCCATCTCAAATTAAACCCTAACAAAATGTTCAAAAATAGGCCTTCATAGATATTAAATAGTCGAATACATAAAAATAAAAAAAAAATAAAAAAAAAAATTTGGTTATAGAATTCCCAGGCATGCTTCTTTGAAAGAGTTACATCATACATCTGCAAAATCTATTCTTTGAAAGAGTTCGGTTAGAATCAATCAGATGCTGTTTTTATGCCATGAACCTACATGTCAGGCTTTTGGAAAAGGGGGAGGGCGGGGTTCTATGAGGCGAGTTCTATCTCTGGATCTTGGACAATTTGGAAGGCTGGTAATCATTTTGGATTTTTTTTACTTCATGTTTCCCACTGGATATCTATAGGATAACATAGTAAATAAGAAGCCCAAAACACACACATTTAGGGTGAGAAAAAACAAAATATTGGTTAATAACATAAACATATAACCAAAAAGCACCCACAAAAATAATTAGAGAGAAAAATACCACCCCATATTAAAAAAAATTAAAAAAATCTTTGATTTATGATTCTCCAAACACCAACCACCTAATCTAGCCACAAGATGATTTAAAAAAGAAATTGGACGAGATGTAGGGCAAACCCATCGCTCAAACTGCTATTTACTACAGCAGGAAAGCGGCCAAGTGACCCCTCACTATTAGTGAATTGATTTGCGCCTACGCACTGAAAAATGTGCGCCACACAGAATACCTTCTCCCGTGGAAATACCACGCCACCCCTAACTCAAGAGGGAAGCGCTCGGCCTTAGGCGCATTATCAAAAGCAAACCCATCATTGTTGCAAAAATAAAAACAACACCAACAATCCAAAGAAAACTGATATTGCTGGAGTGCAAATAAAAAACAACTTCATCACCCAAATGAATGGATTACTGTAAAAAGGAAGAAAACTTAAACTCAGGGAGTATATACATGCTTAATCATAGAATTAATAAGTACAGGAGCTCCAGAGACCAAAAAAGACAATCACAGTAGAAAAAAGAAAACCAAGCACACAGGCAAATATCACAAAGAACAAATGAACATCATAATTGAAGAAACATACAAATCAACATTTAGCAACGTATTATAGAAGAAAATATCTCCCATAAACATATGCACCGCAGTGAAGAGAAAATTAGAAATGCAAGATTAGGTGGTATCATTAAGTCTCAGATAAGATCATTGGGAACAAGTCTTACAATTTAACAAAATTACTATATCATAACTAAAACAAGACAAGGAATTGATTCCATCTTAAGCCTTAACCACTGAAACTCTCCAATCATGAACAAAGAAAAGATGACACACCATTTAGTCTCCCTTCTTCCTAAAGGAGCAACCCTCGGTTAGCCTTGCCCGCCCGCCTGTCGGCTGGCACAAGACAGTCTGGCAGTTTCCGCATACCACAACTGTCTGAGAGTGGCTAAAGACAGTGGTTCTGCATCCAAGGAAAAAGAAAAACACACATTCAATTTCAAACCACTCAAGCTATTTACAACCAGTACAGTTTCAAACAAAAATCAACAAAAAAAAAAATTAGAATCCAACTTACATATTGAAGCAACCTTGGCACTTAACATCCTGCAACAACAGAGAGGAAAACAAGGAAACAAAACTAATTAGAACTCGCCCATTGAATTGAGTTAAATTTCAGCTACAAATGAAAGAAAGATAAGAAAAAAGAGAAAGAAAACACGTATATAATACCATGAAAAAAGAGTTTGGAGACTGAACAAGACGCTTGAGTTTGTGCTTTCTCTTCTCCAACTCAGCTGGTGGATTTAGCAAATCAATATCATTCTGAAGAACCTACTCAATCCACAAACAAATAAATGACTGTTATTCAGGAAACCCTAGAGACTCTCTCACACTACAAGAGGGCTGAAACTCAAAACACAAAATCACATCTTGTAAAACAACAAACAAAGGAAACGCATCATCACAGAGAACATCGATTCCAGCCATTTCCTCAACGAAACGCAGCTAGCAAATTTACCATTCCAAAGGAAAAAAAATAAAAATATCCATAGATGATCTGTTACTTCCTTCCTAATCAGTTTTCTTCAACTAACAAAACATAGACAAATGGAAGATGAAAAACACGAGACGAAATATAGGAAAAATAAAATCAGATCTGATACGAGGTACAAGGTACTCACCATGTTGGCAGAAGATTTTGGAGCAGTTCAAAAACCCTCTCAAAAAACCCTAGAAATTTGGCAGCGGCTGAAGTAGAGATTAGAGAAGAAACACACACAACGTAATGGCGGCGGGAGAAAGAGAGTAAATTGAGATTTTATAAAAAAAAAAAGGGTTTTCTGGCCCGGCCCAAAAGGCGGTGCTGGATCTGTTGTTATAATTAATTTTTTTAATGATTTTCTAATTCTGAGACTGAGATAAAGTAGAGTGCTTTAAAATAAGCTCGATGCTACTCTAGTTCTGTTATGTTACAAAGAGAAATTGTGGTTCACAATTAAAGGATAAAAAAAAATGGGTGAAATTTTTTTACGTTAGATAATATGAGATAATTACCTAATATAAAATAAGAATAGTATTTCCCTTAAAATATATAAATTCTAAAAATAATAACAAAATCAATTTTGAAATTTTAGGTCTACATCATAGTTGTTAAAATCTTGATTTTTTTTTTTTTTTGGTAATCAGTTAAAATCTCGATCTATCAATATAATTGTACGCTTTTATTATTTTTTCATCAAAATGATTTTACCAATATTCCAAACAATTTTATGTTTTTATGATTTTTTAGGATTTTTTAGGATTTTTTTAGATTACGATTTTATGTTTTACGATCTTTTAATCCCTTTTCGATTTTACTTAAAATCTCAATTTTAACAATCTCGGTCTACATATAGTTTAGGGGTAGGACATTGTAATAACCAATTAAGGTTATTATCAATCAATTTCATCGTTAGATCGATTATATTTATCCAGCAGTTACATTTATTTTCATTTTTGTAGCATTAAATATGGAAAATCATAACCATACAAAGGTGGAAATAAATATAAAGTATTAAATATGAAGAATCATAGTCATACAAAAATGAAAATAAATATAACTGTTGGATCAACATAACCAATTTAATGATAAAATTAGTAGTAATCCTAATTAATTATTATAATATTCTACCCATAGTATTAATATTTCAAAAGTATGGTTCTTGTCACCCAAGAAAAGATATCATAATAATATTTCTTGTCACCCAAGAAAAGAGATCATAATAATATTATGTGATTTGCTGCATGAGATTGTTTTGCTTGCGCTTTACGTTGTAGTTTTAGCTCTTATGGTTACCGCATCAATCTGCAATTTTTTTTATTTATTATGGGAAAGTAAATTATTTTAAGCAATTCTAAAATTATGTCGATTTAGAAAATTAATTAAAGATATTTTAGAAATGAAGAGGTTATACTTACGACCTATTTTCCTTTACGACCAATATCTTAACCGTTGATTTCCGTCAATCAATAGTTAAGATTTTCGCAAATAAATTTTATTAATTAATTATTAATTCGCAATAAATCTTAACCGTTGATTGACGGAAATCAATGGTTAAGATATTGGATGTAAGAGGTTGTAAAGGAAAATATGTTATAAGTATAACCTTCCCCTTTTAGAAATTTTGTTAGTTTATAAATTTTAACAAAATACCTATTACATGTATTTTTTACGACAAGTAATTTTATTCTGGGGCAGTATGGGATTAAAACTTTAAACCCTACTAAAAATGTACTGGAAAGGATCGAACACATACTCTCACCCCTACATGCTCAGCTCTTATGCACTCTGAACTACCAAAATTTTATTCATAATAATAATAATAATATAAATAATATTATTTTATTAGAATAAACATCCTAAGTTGTCATTTATCTAAAATTTCCAGAAGGCTAATAAGTTGGTGAAAACAACTGCGCATTTTAAGGGAAAAACATCTATTCTTTTAAAGAATATAAACTTATATCATTTTAGATCTTAACCGTTGATTTATGTCCATCAACGGTTATAATTTATTGGGTCAAACTTAATGAGCTAAATTTATTATTAATTAATTAAAAATTTGATCCAACAAATTATAACCGTTGATGGATGAAAATCAACGATTAGTATCTAAGATGATATAAGCTTGTATCATTTAAAATGATAAATATTATTCTCTTTTTCATTTTTTAAATTAATTTTTGTGATAAGTTTGGCACATTTAGTGGCAATGCGTGGAAAGCATCGTCCGTGTCCGATATTTTTGCGGCCTAGCAAAACATAAAGAGATTGGAGAATATTATAGAAACATTAACCCACTAGTTAATTACGCATGGTATAAACGGGAGAGTGATCATGCATTGACAATGGAAAAAGAGAAGGTCAAGTTAAATTTACATTACTCATTTCCACCAAATATATCTTTAAAAAGGACAAAGAGTTTTAATTGTGATTAAGCCCGATTCGGGATTAGTCCCGACTCAGAGTTGAAATTTATTGGAATATATTAAAGTAATTTGGTATAGAGGTAATTAAGGTGGGTATACCAAAAAAATAAAAATAAAAATTACACTACTCACAACTCTAGTTCACATGCTACACAAATATTGAAAATGAATATTCTGATTCAAGTTTGGCCTTCTTCAATTCTGACATGGCTGCTATTTGCCTTGCTGGTGTCTCTTAAGTTTCCTTGTAATCTTTACTTGCTCAGCTCTAACCTTTAAGGCTGTTTCAGCCTACAACATATTTCTTTTTAAATTATCAAGATTAGACTTTATCTTCAAGTTCTCCAATCTGCATGACTTCAATTGGTTTTGTTTCACATAGTGCATGGCCTCTAAGGTGAGATCTTTTTACACAGTGATTGATTGTATATGCTCATCAGATACTTGGAACAAAGTCTCAGTCTTAATGGTCATGAATCAAGCATATATCACTTTCTCCTCCACAAAGCATTTATTGCGTTACTCGAGTAAGGGAATTTCCCATGAACTTTTCCATTTCTGCAACCCATGCAAGATTGATAAAACCCCAGATATGTTTAGAAAATTATTTATAATTAACTTCTAAACTATCTAATATAACAAAAGTGTCCTCTGCTGCCTTTCTCATGGGTTCAAGTTCATGAGTGTACGCATATAAAACCAGAAGAATTTGGAGATTGATTTGAAAACGGCGCCAATTTGAATTTGTACTACCTTAAGCGCAAATCGAATAGGGGAAGTAAGAAAAAGTATAAGCAGAGTTGACTCTTCTCAGGTTCTGAACTCAGGCAATGTGAGAAATAGGGAATTAATTACACAAGGTATTGTTAGTAGTAGAAAATTTCTAGTGGCACCCAACGATATAGTTTATCCAATTTATAATAACAGTTTAAATATCACTCATACTAACTTGAAAAATATTACACTGAAATAATATTTTGCAATAGAAATATACTTAGAGATTATCCCGTTGAACACAACAACTCGCCCAGTCAAAGCCTCAGAAGGAGCATTCAGCACAACTCAAGAAGCCCATCATACCGAATATCAAATTTTCAGATTAACAGCTTCTCAATAGCATCCTGCATAAATACCAATCCAATACTCAGAATGCGTTTTTATTCAATATAACGAATGATGATAACTAATATAGTTGGCAACTACCTGAATATTATTAAAGTAAAGAACAGTGCATACCTTTAATTGCTGTATCTGGGATTTCAATTGACTTCCCTCATTAGTTGTCACAGAACATGCAATGACTGGCCGGGTGACCCCACATGCTCGTCCAAGTGCTTGTTTTGATGGGACGAACACATAGGGAACATTCTAAAAAATTCAAGTAGATAATTACATGGTTAATAATAGGTTACTTCATTGCTATAGATAAAAGTCCAAGAAATATCATTGATTTGAAATGAAAGCATCTGGAATAGTTAAAACAAAAACAGAAAACCAAAATATTCTCCAATCTGCATATGGGTTAAGATTTCAAGATGAAATTAACATCTACAGCAGTCAAAAACTTACTAACATTATGTTTGCATCTGCTAATGTCATCCCAACTTACTAGATATGGTTGATCACACAGTAACCTCAACCACAAAATTAAAATATATTTATTTTTCTTGGGAACGAGGCTTAACAGTAGAAGTCTTGAAATCTAGTTTGGGCAAAGAAAAGGTGTGTCAAAGTGTGATCTTGAGACATGAAGGATCAAACTGAGTATTAGGGTTCACTAGGCTACAAAGGCCATTGGCTAAAAGAAATTTCTTATTTTATTCAATAAAATGGGACTTAAGATCAAGGAACAAAACAGAATAAATTAAGGCTATGGTTAAATTGATAGAAATGGATAAAGTGGAGGGGAATCGATGATATTAACAGTCACTGTTTGGATTGTTTTAAATAGAGTGGAGTGGAATCTATTCCATCCGATAATTTGATGGCACCAGCTTAATATTGATATAAAAGAGAATGGAGAGTAGCTCCTACACCAGGTTCAACACAATGAAATAGTAAAGAAACACATACAATTAAATTATGAGGATAATCACACAATGTGATTATATCCTAACTACAACTTAAAGATGGAAATAATCCAAGAAAATAACATTGACCCAATTCCCAAGCTCACTCCCAGAACCAACAACCCTATGTTCTAGAACATCCCAATTTCCTCATTCCACAAAGCCTGATTCATGCTTACCCCTATGCGCTCTCTTTTTCTACTTATAACCAACTCAAGGTGCAATTCCTACATCAATTCCCGTTCTCCATTCATAGATTGCACATGTCCCCTTGCAATTAACTCACTCTTCTTTCCCTTGTATATCTATTTAAAAGGCATTAGGGGCCCATCATACCTCTATTTCCTTCCCCTTAATTTAGGGGTGTCGGATGAAATCAGCTTATTATTTATTAAGATCTTTACCATTCCATTCACTTCCCAAAGAATCAAATGAAAACTTTCTTTCATCCATCATAAAATACACAAAAAATGGGATGGTAATTTTATTCCATTCCACCCATCATATTAGAGATCTATACATCGCCCAATGGACAACTAGACCAGGTAAGGAGGCATGAAGAAAACTTGATAAAAATCCATAAAACAAATCACTTTACTGAAACAACGAAAACAATTTCCATTAGTGAATCCCTTCCAAAGTTCACCAAATGGGTAGCCATTACATAAAATGTTGTACAGGTAGATAGTATAAAATACAGAAGTCCCAAACAACAGTAACTGCAAATTACAAAATATTACATCAAATAATGACACAGCATATGAAGTGGTGTATCTCCAGAACCATTCTATAGGCAATGAACAACACTATTCTAGAGGCATGACAGCACAAGATAATTCCTAAATTTCCATTTTCGGCCAACTTTCAGGCAAGACCCATTCTCCATATTCTAAAATTTGAATCTGTGGATTCTATGCTCATAGCCTCACTCTGTATAAATAAATCCAGTATAAATTGTCGAGAGAGAGAGAGAGAGAGAGAGAGAGAGAATAAAACCAGGGACTTTGCTGATAATACTCAATTAGGAAATTCCACAGGTACATGCTTCACAGGTCTAGACATGAATCCAATCTAAATATAAAGGCAAACCACCTTCCAGGAAAAAAGAGAATTAACAGCAACTATGCAAATATTGGAATCCATTTTCTTTAAATACCACCAATGGATATATAGTCAACGAAGTTTGGCATATCTACATGCAAAGCTGGACTAAGAGTAGTGGTAAGGAGGAGTAGTAACCCTAAAGTCAAAATATTTCCCATGTGTAATATACAAAATTATGTCAATAGGCACCCCTAAAAAATGGTAAACCACCCCATCTTCTAAAATTATACACTCTACAGAATAGCTAGCAACCCCACCTAAAATCTTTTAGTTCCACCTCTGTATAGATAACGATATTCACCAAAGACACAAATTAACTGTTATACAAAAAATTAACAAGGACAATGTGATATGCTAAAACATCTTGTTTCAGAGCAAGCAATAATAATAATTAGTAATAATTCACAATAATAGCAATGGCAAGGCAATCACATGCATACTACACAAAAATTATGGAAAAAAATGGAAGAAAATAAAATCCATAGTTGCTAAAAAAATAAATGAAAAGTTGATAATTGAAATTAGAAAAGCTTGTCCTCAACCATGAGGATTTAAGAAAAATAAAGGTAGGGGAAGTTACCTTATCCTCAGCAAGTAAAGGAAGATGGAGAAGAATCTCAAGGGGCTCAGTGTCCGCTGCCATCACAACAAACTCAGAAATCCCTCTGTTCAGTGTCTTGGTTGCTGAAACAAATAAAATACAATAACACTTGAGAATAATCAACAAAATGGTGCAACCCCAATGAAATATAACCCCTTTTTATACATGCTTCTTTTTAAAGCAGATGCGAAGTAATACCTTCATTAGCACCCTTTTTGAGCTGCTTGTAGTTGGCAGCTTGTTGAACAAGATCCAGTATTGTAATTGAGAGTTGTGCATCGGCCAAAGGGTAAGCTTTTGGATTCACTGCCTCTCCTGTCTGCAAAGCAGATTAAAGATAGAAGGCATGAAGGAAACTTGAACATTCAAGTAACAAAACATCAGATTCAATGAATCATTTAAAAGGAAGCAATAATAACAAGGGAAGAGAAAATGTATCATTTTAGCAGACCGTCTTTGATTGAACGGAGAGAAGCAGCTAGGGTTTTCCATGGAAAATTCAGATGGGAATGGGAGAAGAATGGGGTTTAAGAGAGACAAGAATAAGAAATTTCGGGTCAGTTTGATTGTCTTCTATTTATTTATTTTTCTTAAAACTGCATTGTAAAATAGTTAATAAAATAGGTGTTTTATATATATTTTTTATTTTGAAAGTTAAAAGTCAAAACACAAAATAAAAACAACTAAATTTATTTCTAAAAATTAAAAAGAATTATAATTTTTAGAATTATTTTTACAGAACAAGCCTACGAAGCAGGTTTTTTTGTTTTGAAAAACAAAAATGTTTTTAGAAACAGAAATCAAACAGGCCCGCTTTTATATCCCCACCTATAAACATGCTTTTAACATGGGCTGATTTATATATAAAGCACATTAAAGGCCTGCAATTGTGTGTGTTTTTTCTTTTATCTAGTTAAGATTTTTGTTGTGATTTTCATTAATAGGATTTTTATTTTTATTTTTTTAGGCGAACGATAGGATTTATTTTATAACACAGAAATAATTAATTAATAAAAAACTGATATATAAAGTAAAGAAATTACAAAAAGGGCAACTTCATTTTATAATTTCCACTTTTATGTTTTCATCATTTAAGGTTTTTTAAGCTAAAAAAATGATTTTTAGTACATAAAGTTAATTAATTTTTATGAAATTAAAATATATATATATTAATCTTAAATGAAGAAAATAAAACATACTTTTATAAAATATTGCCTAAATATTATTTTTACATATTTAGAGTGCTTTTAATTAAATTATAAAATATCATTTTGTCTATAATAATATATAGATATATAAAACTAAAAAAAAAAAACTTGACCTCAGTGCATTCCTAATACAAATTTGGAAGTGTTCTTAATTAAATACTTATAAATGTTGATTTTGTTTTTTAGAAAGACTTCATAATTTCATTTAATTGAAAAAATACTTACCGTAGTTTTCTTGGTATCTCAGCTTCTGCATTTCGAAAGCTTTTGGAAAATGTTCTTTTTAAAATCAACTTCTCAAAAGTGCTCTTTAAGTTATCCACTTTTCCTTCATTGCTTTTAATATAGTAGTATATATTTTTCATCTAACCAAGCTGATAAGGGTCATATTTCACTTCTTTACTCTTCTCACCTCCATGTTATTATACATGAGAAAGCTTTGAGAAGAGTGATTGTATACTTGCAAATATTTCCAAAAACTGCAGAGCACGATGCAACCTCTTTCTTATGTTATTTGCCAACTTCTATCAGGTCTAAAATATATGTTTGTTTATAAAAACGATGCAAGATATTTATAAAAGCTGTGTTTGTTAACCAATATATTTGTTCATACACTTTAATATTTTTTTTTCTGAAATTTGTTTATGAATGTCCTCAAGTTAAGGGTGACAAATGAATGATCTGTTACAGTCTTCCTAATCAGTTTACATCAACTAACAAACATAGACAAATAGAAGACGAAACATGGGAAAAATAAAAATCAGATCTGATACGCGAGGAACAAGGTACTCACCATTTTGGCAGAAGATTTTGGAGCAGTTCAAAAACCCTCTCAGAAAACCCTAGAAATTCGGCAGCGGCTGAAGCAGAGATTAAAGAAGAAACACAGTGAGTGTTATGGCGGCGGGAGAAAGGGAAAACATTTTGAGATTTTATAAATAAAAGGGTTCTCTGGCCCGGCCCAATAGGCTGTGCTGGACCCGTTATTATAATTATTTTTTTTTAATGTATGATTTTCTAAATCTTAGATGAATAGAGTTCTTTAAAATAAATAAATTTTAAACATAAAAAAACCATAAAGTCAAATTTAAAATTTTAGGTCAACATATAGTATAATATTGGGCTTATGTTTAAGTTATTCATACAAACATACGCAAGTTCTAAATCAGCTTTTAACTCTCTCTTTTTTAATTACAAGTGAATCGCACATTTAAAATTATATTTATGATCAAAGATATGTTTTCTTATGTGATACAAAAAAATATAAATCCATTAATATTTCACGTATTGGCATTCAATACAGTGGAAATACTAAACTCAATTTTTTCTTTTACTAAATAGGAAAAAAAATTATTTTAACCCATACTTTTTTTTTTTTTTACTTTTAGTATGAATGTAGGTACAAAAAATTTCTCCAAGTAAAGAGATCATAATATTGCTTTGCTTTGCTTTGCTTTGCTGCATGATGTTCTTTTGCTTGCGCTTTAATTTTAGCTTTAGCTGTTATGGCTACCGCATCATTATGCATTTTTACTTATTTATTATTAAGATAGAAAATAATAATAATAAAAGAACACTAGTGCTTGAAATGGATTATAATTAGGAATAAATATTTGTCATTTTGACATGAAGTTATGTCATTTCAAGAGAGAAATAGATACAAAATAATATTAGGATACCAAAAAAAAAAGATACAAAATAATAATATTTTAAATTTAAATTAAAAAAAATCACATATTTTCACCCCATGATTTACATTTCTTGTGTCTATCTTAAAATGACATACCTTATGTCATTTTAAATGACAAACACCAAACTAGGGTTGGCAAAATGGGCCAACCCGGCTCAAGCCACGTTCAACTCAAAAAAAAAAATGAACCGGGTTAGGGCTGCCTCGAAAAATAAACGAGTCAGAACTCAACCCGACCCAAGTCGGGTTATGGTTGGCTCGCGGGTTGGCTTGAAAAAATGGAAAATATTAAAATAAAATATTATTGACGCTGTAACTTCTAATTTTTTTTCCTAAATTATTAATTCGTTCAATACGAATACATTATATAGATACAGCATAGAAAGTTCCTTTTGCATTTGGACTTGGACTTATTGACATTTAGCACCACATTCACACTGTCACACATACTATAAAAAATGTCCTTAATGCACGATTTTGGACTTATTGGCAGCTGCATGGTATTTTCATTTGGGTCTTTGGAATTGGGATTGAGATTTTAGAGGTTAGCTTTCCACTTTACTTTCATTAATTTTTATACTTTTATATTAAAAAAAATCATAACCCACAAGCCAACCCGTTTGACCCGTGGGTTGGCTCTGTTTTTTTCGAGCTGAAACGAGTCGGACTGACTCGAGTTACAAACTCATTTTCCCTAACCCAACCCGGCTCATTGTAGCCGGGTTACGAGCCAACCTGATGGAAGAAAACTTGTTGTGGGATTCGGGTAATGGAAAGGAGATCCGATTTTGGTGTGATAAATGGCTTCCGATGGATTGTACGCTAAGGGAACTGGTTATTGATGAGGATGGTGTTAGAAATAACAATCTGAGAGAGGCTGATATGGTCACGCCTACAGGGGATTGGGATATGGGGTTGATCTGGTCCATGCTTCCAAGTAATGTCTCTAATATAATTTATAGTATTCTGCCTCCAAATGATGAAAACAGACCGGACAGGCTGATTTGGAGTTTCAATAGCAGCCATTTAATCACGGTCAAAGAGATTTATAATTGTATTTCTGGTCATGCAATCGTGGATGCAGAAGCTAGGGAAATATGGCATTGCCTTTGGTCTTGGAATGGTCCTCAAAAGGTGAAAATTTTCGGTTGGAAATTATTGCATCATCGGTTATTAACAAAAAGCATAATTGCTAGATGGAATGAGGGAGATAGCAGATGTGCGTGTTGTGGGGATAATGAGGAAACGATTTTACATGTTTTGAGAGATTATAACAGTGCAAAATGGATTTGGGATCGGTTTCTTACATATCAGTTGACAGACGATTGTTTCAACCAGGATCTTTATCAATGGTTGTATAGTAACTTTGTGAATATCCCTAGCGGTGTGCAAGAGAAGTGGCGAACAGCTTTCATGGTAACTGTTGGAAAATTTGGTTTTGGAGAAATATGCAAATTCATGATCAAAATACTCCTTCCTTGGAGATCAAGACTAAGATTATTTTCAAGTTGGTGCATGATATTGAGGTTGGCTATAGTGGGCCTGGTAAGCATAACAAGAATATTGCATATAGTCGGTTGAATATCTGCTGGTAGTTTCCTGTTGATGGCTTTGTAAAAATAAACACGGATGGAGCAGCGCATGGTAATCCAGGATTGGCTGCTTGCGGGGGTTTAATAAGAAATTCTCAAGGTAATTGGATAACTGGTTTCTCCTTTAGATTGGGTTTTTGCTCAGCTTATAAAGCAAAACTTTGGTGTATTCTTCATGGCCTTGAGGTGGCTTGGAATGCTGGCTACAGAAGGGTCATTCTTGAAAGTGATTCGCATTCGGCAATCACTGGGCTCACCAATCAGGGTGCAACAATTCGTGAGGAGCGGTTGCTTTCTCGTATACGAACATGGATTGGTAAAGATTGGGATGTGAAAATTCAGTATAATTTTAGGGAAGGGAATATGTGTGCTGATTGGTTGGCAAACTACTTGTTAAACTCAGCGGAGCAGGTTGATCAGATCTTCTTTGAAGAAACCTCCTGGTGGAATTTTGCTTTTGTTTTTGGTGGACCTTGCAGTCTGTGGGAAGAAAGCGTTTAGTTACTCTTCCATGTTAGTTTGTTCTTTACTTGCTTTTTGCTGGGGTTTAATCCCCTTACGTTTATCAAAAAAAAAAAAAAATTGACACCAGAACTGAAGAATTTCCTTCATACTATATCACTGAAGAATTCACCACCAAATTAAACCTACTCCTTTATCAAAAAAGAAAAAAAAAAGAAAAGGGCCGACCCAGTTCAAATACCCACTTCGTGAGTGTCTGGGGAAGGGAATACTCTAGGCAATCTTTCCCCTGCTTTTTGCAGAGAGGCTGATTCGAACCCGCGACCTGACACACCACGGCAAGCAAGCTTACCGCTGAGCCATTCCAGTATAATGAGTGCTCAATACTCCTATATCACTGAAGATATTTTCTCCTTCCCCTATTGAGAGTCATTCCGGTATCATATTCTAAAAACATAAAGAGATTGGATAATATTCTACAAACATTAACCTACTAATTAATTACACATGATACAAAAGTGAGTGTGTTCTTGCATGGGCAAGGGGAAAAAGAGAAGGACAATTTAAAATTACACTACTCACAACTCTAGTTCATATGCTACACAAATATTGAGAACTAATATTCTAATTCAAGTTTGGCCTTTTCCAGTGCTGACTTGGCTGCAATTTGCTTTGCTTGTCTCTCTTCCCTAAGTTTTCTTGTAATCTTTACTTGCTCGGATCTAACCTTTAAGGCTGTTTCAGCCTCCAACATATTACTATTTAAATTATCAAGATTAGTCTTTATCTTCAAGTTCTCCAATTTACAAGACTTCAATTGGTTTTGTTTCGCATGGAGCATGGACTCAAGGTGAGAGACCTCTTCACAAAGTGATTGTATATGCTCATCAGATACTCGGAACAAAGTCTCAGTCTTAACACAATCCTCATGAATGCAAGCATATCTCACTTTCTCCTCTTCAAAGCATTTATTGTGCTCCTCAAGAGTAAGGGAATCTTCCATGGACTTGTCCATTTCTGCAACCAATGATGCAAGATTGATAAAGTCCCAGATATATTCAGAAAATTGTTTATAATCAACTTCTAAATTATCCAATATAGCAAAAGTGTCCTCTGCTGCCTTTCTCATGGATTCAAGCTCATGAGGGTCCAATGTCTCTAGCTCAATGAGAAGCTGCTTCTGTGCAAATAAGACCATTTGTCTCAGCCTTTGTGTCTTTGAAATTGGCTTTCTTTCACTGCCTAGTGATTTATTGGTACTAACTGCATCTCTAGAAGCCTCAGTATGGCAACCAGTTGAAAGTTGGGGATGTTGAATGAGGCTGCTAATAGCAACTTGGTTGCGCTCACAAGGACCATCAGGAATACTTTCTTGTTTAGGAACAGTTATAGGATTAAAGGATGGGAAAGCACCTGTAAAGATGGGAGACAGAATCAATGTGAATATTATGAAAAAAACTGAGGGTACACATACATATAAAATTGAGGAAATCATACTCACAACATAAAAACGGCTGTGGTGTAGGGAATTTCAAGCTGTGTGTTGGACGGAAGAAGATAAGGCGACCTAACCAACCAATGGGATAAGGACCTGCAATTGGATCAAGAGAATTCCATACATTGCTTCTCTGAATTTCACATAAAAAATTCTAAGAGAACATGTGATAAGGGTAACATATATAACTTGAATGAAATCAAATTCCATATATCCAAAATAAATTGATTGTAACTTGAGATGACATTTGATGTTTAGTTGATGCAGAATAACAAGAAAGACACGTAGCAAATCTAAGAGATGTCTTTCCCATATGTACAACCACCACTTTGACCTTGGTCCAAGGCTAAAAAAAATAAAACCACAATTATAAGCAATTCATTGCAAGGACCTGGGATAGGATTAGATTTGTAAAGAATTAAGGAAAAACTAAAATCTAAACGATGCTCCTTGGCTCTTGAAGCGGGAGCAGCAAAATAATTGAAATGTGAAAGGAAGAAATAGATTTCTGAAAACGAATAGAAAACCAGAAACAGCACCAGCAAAAATGTGCCTCTGAAACATATTCTGTCGATAACTGATCCTTGAAGGTGTTGATAAACGAGATAATAGCAATGTTTCATCCACAATAGCATCCCATGACACTGAGTTAGCAACATCTAGATCCTGAAAATCAGCAGTAACCTCAAATGTTGGAAAACCGACACATTTAGAAAGGGGTTCCTTTAGTGCTGCATCTTCTTTTGCTGAAAGCTCAGAATCAGCCACCAATGAGAGATTCTCAGAATTGTCCATGATTCTCATCCTTTTCGAATGCTCTACTAGCAAATCACCTCCCTTATCCAAGTGATTAACAGTTTTATCATTTTGGTAGCATTCCCGAAACTCATCCAGAGTTCTTTGACTGCTTTGCTGGATCGGAACAATGCTTTCATTATCCAGCAGCTCATCCTCCCACACAAGGTAACCACAAGATCCATGGTTCTGTTTGATATTAAACTATTAATTAGATAAAATCAAAAATAAATATATCATGGTGGACCAAAATAAACAAAAATGACATTAAATAAAAATGATACTAACTATATACCAACACAGAAATAGATCCTCTCATGTTAAAATTTCTCATGAGACCTTACCCAGTGAAAATTGTCTCTCTTTCTTCACTGACATTAAATATGTGGGGTGCTATTAAAATTTGTGAATATTTATGAAAAGAGAGAGACACAAAATTTGGAAATCTGTTAAATACTCATGTATTATTACCACATTCCCCCTACATAAATGTAAAGTGTAGCTCCTGTACTAAAAAAAAAAGGAGCTACGTTGGTGTATGCTAAAAGTAGTGGAGAATCTCACCATTCCAATAAAGGAACTAAAATGATCCATTTGTTTTTACCAAACATCGAAACTTTCCTTAGAAAACTAATAAAGCCAAAGAAATTACTCAAAAGCACACACGATTATGTTGACTCCACACTAAACTGCACAATGCTCTATCAAAATCATGCAACAACTTGCCATTCCCACTGTTAACACAAGCTAAGTATCACAATTTCAATAAGAAAACGAACATCACATTATACCTCTCTAATGGGGCAAGTAAAATAGTATTTAACCGCATCAGTGCACTCTGTTGCCTTCACCCTTCGACAAACACCTGCTTTGCATTCACACACAGGATACTTAAACTTGGGAGGCTGCAAATCACTCTCATTGATAGGGTCATCACACCATTTAACAAAGTCTTTACATGCTTTCCCCTAAAATAACCAAGAAAAAGATTTAATCAAAGAAAAAAAGGAAGAAAAAAAACTGGGAATTAAAAAAGGAAGAAACTTGAAGGTGTTAGAAGCATACCCCTTTGATGGGGCAGGCATAGTACTTCCTGCCCCGATTTCTGTCGTTTTGTGCGGTTTTCACTTCGCAGAAGCCATGGCCGCAACGGCACCATATCTTGGGGGAATGAGAATCGTTGCTGGGTAAGGGTATATTGGATGAGTTGAATGGGCAATAACTAGCCCAGTGCCCTTTCTGGTGGCACCGGAAGCATGTGTCACTTTCCATTCCTTTGTACTGTGATGACGATGAGTGTGGCTGGAACGTGTCTGTTTCAGAAATTTTCCTCTGCTTCTCACATATCTTGGGGGAATGAGAACCATTACTGGGTGAGGGTGAGAGGGTTCTAGTATTTGAGGAGTTGAGTGGGCAGTACCAAGACCAGTGCCCTTGCTGGTGGCACCGGAAACATGTGTCACTTTCCATTCGTTTGTTCAGTGATGATGATGGGGGTGAATGGAGTGTGTCTGTTTCAGACATAATCCTCTTCCTCTCACTCTCACTCTCACTCTCACTCAAACAATTGCACGTGATAAATAATGTTGCTTAGCAGTGAGTCCAGAAGATGTAAAGAATTGAAGAATACGGAAAGAGAAACAAAATATAAATAAATAAACTTTGAACTGTAATAAAAAAAATTAAATAATAAACTTTGAACTTAGTCCAAATTACTTCAGTCCTGTTTCGTTGCATTGCAACGCTACACCTTTGCTGCAAGCCTGCAACCTAGTGGGAATCTTTGACTAGTACATCTTGTCTTTGTCTCTTGCTCATGTCCAACAAGTATTATTTTATTCGTCACCCTAGTTAAAACTTAAAACTTTTGTTTTGATCGTTGGGATAGTTTGGATTCACTTTTGAAAAAAAATATTCCCTCATCCACACACACACAAAAAAAATTCCTTTATCATTTTTTTAAATGGTAGGCCCCGTATTTTTTTTTTATTACAGGAGATCCAGAATTTCTCCCTATTATCTAATTTAGAAGTACTTTTTCGAAAATGTTAAAACTTCCACCAACACTTCAAAAAATTTAAAATACCGTCTGTGACACTTTGACACATTCCAACATTTACATACCATGAAAAAATTGATCCATATTTTACTAAACTGATATAATAAAAATTAAAAAAGAATACCGAATAAATCTCACTATAATTCTCTCTTTTGTTTTGATTAACATTTTTTAAAAAGTTAGCATTACTTGTTTTAAAAGAATATTTTCATCTCCTATGTACATACAAAAATATATAAGACTCATAATTTCTTTTATCTTTTTCTCATGTGCCCTACATGTATATGTAAGATATATAATTATCTTTACAATATAAAAAAGGATTTTATTAATCTCATGTTAAAGGAGATAGATGTCATAAAAATAAATTTGTGTGCTCCACCACCAAAAAATAAAGGAAAAGAAAAGAAAAAGGTGGCACAGTTATCGAAGAGTGTGTAGGAGAGAAAATTTATCTCATGTAACATGGGAATAGTTTTTCCCTATAAAAAATATGAATCCCATCTTTTAAATGCTAAAACTATTTCGTATATAGATATAATGTATGAAAAAGACTTTGAACTAAATATATTATTTAAATGTTAAATCAAAATGTACTTTTATGTATAAAATTATTATGAAGAACATATGAAAATAAAGTATGGAAGTAAATTTGATTGTGGCGGAGGCGGTGATAGTGGTACTGGCAATGGAGGGTGGTGGTAGTGGAAGTGGATGGTGATGAATGGTAGTGATGTCTGTGGAGGTGGTGGCTGGCAACGATAGTGTTGTGGTGGTAGCAATGGCTGGGACATACATCGTATTGATTGAAGTTGTGGTGATGGTAGTGGTCATGCGATAATGAAGAAGGGATAATGGTGGTGGCAGAGAAGATGAAATTGGTTGGGATTTGGATAAATTTAAGTTTTGGAAAAAAAAATATTTGGCTTTTGAGTTTTTTATTATAATTTTTATATATATATATATATATATGTTTATATATATATATATATATATATATATATATATATCAAATTGGATTCTGTTGTTCCTTGTTTATCTTATAACTTGATATTGGAAGGTTGATGTTGTTCTCCGTTTTAAAACACTTGATTTAGTTTACAAAAATACAAAAACAAAAAATTGACTTATGTTGATATAGTCTATACTAAGTGTTTAACTAGGGATTTTTGGCTTATTATAGGTTATTGTATAGACTGATAGGGAGGATGATAGGTATAACCAAGCAAAAGGTGGTTTTTCGTGAATATGAGTTATTAAAACACTTGTTCCCTCTCACAATATTAATTTTTTAGTTTACATTAAAATACAAAAACAAAAAATTGATTAAATAATCTCGTGAATATGGTGGACAGATGATGGTGGTGTCCCATCTGTTAAGTGCTAGAGCTCAATGAGAATGCAATGATAGTGATAGAATACAAATGGCTAAAGGTCCTTATCCTAACGTAGAGAGTGATGTTAGATGCTACTAGGGGTGTTTGCGATCGCTTTTCGGTTTTTAGAAAATTTTAAGAGTTGTTTTATGATTATTGTGTAAATAATATTTTATATATATATTGGTTTTATAAATTTATTTATTTTTTTAAAATATAAAAGCATCAGTAAACCGATAATATAGTTTTTTTGGACAATAAGATATGAAGCTATACATATATGGGTTTATTGATGGGTTAATAGATATTGGGTTTAGAAATTTTTTGGGCCATGATTGGGGGAATGTCCAAGTAGGTAGAGGATAATTAATAGAGGAGAATTAATATATGCTAGATCGGTTTAAATGAGAATGCAATGATAGTGACCCATCCGAAAAATACAAATCCAATTAAAATTTACGGTTTTTTTTGGTTTTCGATTTAATTTTTTGGTTCGGTTAGAGAGATTTGAATGTTAGATGCTGGCAGCTAATTGTAAGTATGGTAGTTAAAATTGAAATTTTATCTAAAATTAAAAGGGATAAAAAATCATAAAACATAAAATTTTAACATAACAAAAAAATATATAAAAATGTTTGAAATTTTGATAAAATTATTTTAATTAAAAAAATTTATAAAATCATAAAAACACAGATTTAAATCAGAATTTTAACTATTATGGTTGTAAAAGTTTCTCCAATTTTTTTTAAATTATCACATTAATTTTAGGAGAATATTTATAGTATCATGGAGTAACGATCATCAAATATAATAAAAAATAATTTACTTACACTACCTTATTTTTATGGTTATTTTACTCCTTAATTTTAAGGGAGTTTCTTAGCACCAAAATATGCTCCAACTTTAGGATGAGGTAGTTGCAGTGATGAATTGTTAGAGGGGGAGAGAATGAAAAAATTTATAAGAGGAGTATTTTTGTCCAAATAGTTTGCCGTGTTGTGAAAAATGCAAATTGAGTTGTTTAGTATACCAATCTCCTAGTTCATAACGAAATTTTATCACAAATAATTGTATGATTTTTTTAAGGGTTTAATGTTTGTTACACTCGCATAAAATTGAGTGAATTTTACTAGTTTTTTATTTTTTTCTCTCTTTATAATGTGATCCACTTACTTTTACATAAGTGTTACAGAAAAAAAAAATTATGTAGCAAAAGTAGAATTTTTTTTTTTTAAAAAAAAAAAACCAAAATTAATGGTTTTGCTCTTTTTTTTTTTATGAAAAAAATAAATAAATAAAATAGGGTGACTAGTTTTTGGTTCAATAGCATTTGTTCCTCTTTCTAGTGAACCTTGGCCTCATTTCCCTTAATTCAAGAACAAAATAATATGTCAAGCTTATAGGATGACTTCTCATTTACCAAGATACATGTATACAAGCACAATATAAGGGGGCAATGAGTTATGGTAAATCCCATTAGTGTTCATTAAGCATAAACACTAATCCATTATTTAATCCTCCACAGCTTCCTTAATAAGATCGCCAATTTGAATCGTAATGCATTTGCAACTTAGAGCAAAAATAACATTGTGAATCGAGTGTCATGTCGGATTTTGAAGGCTTTTTTATTATAGTAGTTTATTTTTAAAAATGTTTAACCGGATTAAGCTCCAGATCAAACTTATTACTAGATTAATGCAAAGTAACACGCAATATCATCGTGTTAAGATATGCAACATCAAATACCGTATTACATGTAAATCGAACAGTTCAGATGCGCAAGAGTTTAACTATTCCAAGACACATTAGACAATAAATGAACGCTATAATGTGTCTGTCTATATATTAATACAAGTTGGATTTTCTATATACATTCATGTGTGAGCTTTTTTTTTTTTTTTGATAAACATGTGTGAGCATTTTTGGTGACTCTAAAAATAGAAAAGAGAAGGGATTGAGGGAGAATTATGCAAAAAGAAAGAAATTTAAATAAAATAATTTTTTTCTATTTTGGAAAAAGGGAGCACCATTTTTTTTTTCCATTTGTGCAAAGTTGTGGGGGATTATTAAATTCTCAGTTCGGTTCCACTCTGTACACGTGTCAAGCACATCACTTTGTTATATTAAATTATTTATTTTTCAAAATTTTTTCCTTTATAATTTTACCATTTAAAAGATTTGTTCTTATACTTCATTATTTTTTACAACATTATAAGTTTTGAATAAATACCATGTTAAATTTCTTTATCACACAAATATTAATTTATATTAAAAAATAAAAGTTTTCATTTATAATATGAAATATTTGTCTGTTACCAAAAAATATAATGAGATATTTGATATTATTTTAATAAAAAATTAGAAATTTGATTTCAGTGTAACAACGCCTATCAAAATAATGTACAATTATATTTTAACTCTAAATATTATTGATTTAAATCACATAATTTTTTTCAAGCTTTTTAGATTAGTTTATTAAATTCAACGTATTCTAACGCACCTGATATTGATTAAGGTGTACATGAAGGGTTTTATAAGAGCTATGTTGTAGGAAAAATGATTGTGTAATGTTATAGAAATTCATTTTGCGTGCTTTAATTTTTTTTTGCTTCCAAAAGTGTGGGTCCCACAAAATATTATGTGTGTAAGAAACTTTTTTGTGTCATGTTAAATGATAAATGCAAACCCCTTAAATAAAATAACATCAAACCGTGTTCTAGTTTTACTTTTTCAAAATATCTGTTATTTAAAAATTATTTATTTGAGTTTATCTGCTGAATCAAGAAAATACTAATTATATATCTTTTAAATTTTTTTTTATATATTCATATTTCTATTAAGTAAAATAAATATATTAATAGAATACTAATAATTTATTTATTTTAATAAGTAATATTTAAATGAAATAATTTTTTTTAAAAAAAAAAGGATTTAAATTTATTTAAGATTTTTCAGTCCATATACATGACCTTAATCGATATGAATGAGCATAGTACTATAATTATGATTTTGAGACTTGGGGATTCACAGTGAAAGCTTAGATATTTTACGAGGGGAATATTCAATGTCTGTTGTGACTAAATAGTTATCCAATAGTCAGTCAGTTTATACAGAGTGATAAAAGTCTGAGTGGAGTGTCTATTAATAAAGAAGGTCCATTCAAATTTTTCAACAATAACTGACATTGAACGCGTTACTTTAAGTACCGCGTCTTAACGCGAGACGTGTCTTTCTTAGTCTGACACTATTAAATGTGATACCACATGTGTGGAAATTTTTAATATGCTCTCGGATCACTATCAACTAAAAAATTAACACATATATTAATTTATTTATTTTTTCTTTTCTCTCCCTTCTCTCGCTAAAATTTTTTTCTCCTTTACGATCACAAAAACCAATTTTTTATGATCCTCATCTACTTTCCAAAATTACATTGAAATCTGTGATACAAAAATCTAGTGCTCCTTTACCATCACAAAAACAAGAGTGTAAGATATCTACACGCCTCATCTACTTTCCAAAATTACATTGAAATCTGTGATACAAAAATATGATCGGTGGTACATATATTATTTTATGCAAAACCACGAATTAGAAGGTTCAAAGAAATGGGAAATATTTATTTTCATACACAAATGCTCAACATAGAAACAAATGCTCAACAGGATGAGAAACGTGACATGCATCAAGCAGCAAATGATAGAAACAATAACTTTTTAATAACACATGATACAAACGTGAGACAAAGGAACACGGGAGAGATCAGGTTAAATTTACACTGTTCACTAAAACTCTACTTCATTCACTTCACAAATATTTAGTAATGAGTAATCAATTTTCCAATTCAAGTTTGGCTTTTTCCAGTGCTGTTATGGCTGCAATTTGCTTTGCTTGTCTCTCTTCCCTAAGTTTTCTTGTAATCTGTACTTGCTCGGATCTAACCTTTAAGGCTGTTTCAGCCTCCAACATATTTCTATTTAAATTATCAAGATTAGTCTTTATCTTCAAGTTCTCCAATTTACAAGACTTCAATTGGTTTTGTTTCACATGAAGCATGGCCTCAAGTTGAGATATCTCTTCACAAAGTGATTGTATACGCTCATCAGATACTTGGAACGAAGTCTCAGTCTTAACACAATCCTCATGAACACAAGCATATCTCACTTTCTCCTCTTCAAAGCATTTGTTCTGCTCCTCAAGAGTAAGGGAATTTTCCATGGACTTGTCCATTTCTGCAACCGATGATGCAAGATTGATAAAGTCCCAGATATGTTCAGAAAATTGTTTATAATCAACTTCTAAATTATCTAATATAGCAAAAGTGTCCTCTGCTGCCTTTCTCATGGATTCAAGGTCAAGAGGGTCCAATGTCTCTAGATCAATGAGAAGCTGCTTCTGTGCATATAAGACCATTTGTTTCAGTCTTTGTGCCTTTGAAATTGGCTTTCTTTCACTGCCTAGTGATTTATTGGGACTAACTACATCTCTAGAAACCTCAGTATGGTAACCAGTTGAAAGTTGGGGATGTTGAACGAGGCTGCTAATAGCAACCTGGTTGCGCTCACAACGATCATCAGGAATACTCGCTTGTTTAGGAATAATTATAGGATTAAAGGATGGGAAAACACCTGTAAAGATGGGAGACAGAATCAATGTGAATAATGATAAACAAAGTGGACATAAAAACATTAAACTGAGGAAATCATACTCACAGCAGAAAAATGGCTGAGGTGGGGTGAATTTCAAGCTTTGTGTTGGATGGAAGAAAAGAAGGCGACCTAGCCAACCCGTTGGACAAGGATCTGCAAAAAGATGAAGAGAAATTCACACATGGATTCTCTGTAAGATAAATTTTTTGAAGGGAATATGCTGAAACTACTGTCAATGTTTATTTTTGTGATCAAGAGGAAAGGTATTATATATAACTTCAACACAATCTAATTTCTTACAAAAAAGGGCCGACCCAGTTCAAATACCCACTTCGTGAGTGTCTGGAGAAGGGAATACTCTAGTCTCTAGGCAGTCTTTCCCCTGCTTTTTGCAGAGAAACTGATTCGAACCCGCGATCTGACACACCACGGCAAGCAAGCTTACCGCTGAGCCAAGCCGGCCCTTCACAATCTAATTTCTTACATTCAAATTAAATTTATTGTAACTTGAGGTGACATTTAATGTTGAGTTGATGCAGATTAACGAGAATAACAGCGTTATTTTAAGTAATTGATTGCAAGGACCTGGGATCGGATTTGTAAAGAATCAAGGGATAAAAAAAAAATTCAAAATGATGTAACTTGGCTACGAAAGTGGAAGCAGGAAAACAAAGGAATCATGAAAGGAATAAATATATTTCGGAAAACAAATAAAAAACCAGAAAAAAGAAAATAGTACCAAATGATGTATCAGTAACAGCATCACTATCAGCAAAAATGTGCCTCTGAAATTCTCTCTGTCGACGACGGATCCTTGAAGGTGTTGACAGACGAGATAATAGAAATGCTTCTGCCTCAATAGCCTCCCATGACACTGAGTTTGAAAATTCAAGATCATCATCAGCAACCTCATATTCTGGAAAACCAACACATTTTGAATGGAGTGCCATTAGTGCTGCATCTTCTCCCTCTGAAATCTTAGATACAGTCATTGATGAGTGATTCTCAGAATTATCCATGATTCTCATCCTTTTGTTCTGTACTAACAAATCACCTCTATTACTCAAATCATTACCCCGGTCATTATCAGTCCCCCAAAAATCATGAAGAGTTCTTTGAGTGCTTTGCTGGATACAAACAATGCTTGTGTTACTGAGTAGTTCATCCTCCGCCACACGGTAACCACAAGATCCATGATCCTGTTTGATTTTAATTAGATATAAGCAAAATTAAACAGATCATAGTTTGCCAAAATAAATTCTACAGAATGGGGAATCCATAAAATCCAAGATAATTGGAAATGATACTTTCTATATAATCTTTTAGAGAAATAAGCTAAATTCCTATCTATATTTACGAAATTTAAAAAAAAAAAAAAAACTCCTAACAGCTATCTTTGTCATAAGATATTTAACTTTTTGATAACAACATGCTTCATCATTACCCGGAAATCCAATCCACCGGACCCACAATTTATTAATCCTCCCTGAAGAACAAGACAAATAGTGCAAATAAATGAATATGCTTGGCATATTTCAACATCATCAATGCATAAGTTTCAGTACATTAACGTACAAGTGTTGGTGCATGCTAAAATCAAAGGAGAATTTCCCCATTCCAATAGGACATATCAGGTAATTTTTTATGACAAGAACATATCAGGCAGTTCAGAGGCACAAAAACAATCCCTCTTTTAGTACTAAACATCGAATCTTCCCCTAAAAAACCAATAACTCACAAGGCATAGAACCATAGATAGAAATACACAGAAGCACACACGCTTGTGTTGATTCAACACTAAAAAAAAAAAGGGCTAACACAGTTCAAATACCCACTTCGTGAGTGTCTGAGGAAGGGAAAAAAAAGAGACTGCGCGACCTGACACATCACTATAAGCAAGCTTAAGGCTGAGCCAATAATAAAAAATAAAATCCTCAACAGTGCAAATCTATCAAAATCAACCAGCAACTTGTCACACCCACCAAATAAAAGCCGTTAATTCAAGATGTAAGCATTTCAATTTCAACAAGAAAACGAACATCACATCACATCATACCTCTCTAACAGGGCAAGTAAAATAGTATTTAACCCCATCTGTGTTATCAGTTCCCTTCACTCTCCTACACACTCCAGCTCCACATTCACATTCAGGATACTTAATCGGTGGAGGCTGCAAATCACTCTCTTCAACGGGATCATCGCACCATTTAACAAACCCTTTACACTTTGCCCCCTAAACAAAAAATCAAACCAACAAAATCAAGAGACAAAAAAAAAAAAAAAAATGGGAATCACGAAAGGAAGAATTTTGAACATACCCTTTTGATGGGGCAAGCATAGTACTTCCTACCCCTGTTTTTTTCGCTGAGTGTGGTTTTGACCTCGCAAAAGCCATGGCCACAACGGCACCGTATTATATTGGGGGAAAATGGGGAATTTTGATTGAGTGAGGGTGAGAGGGTTTTGGTGTCAGGAGTCTTCAAAGGACAATACCAAGACCAATGCCCTTTTTGGCGACAACGGAAACAGATATCTTCTTGCATTCGTTTCACAATTTTTGGAGAACATCGAGGTGTGGATGGTGATAATGAAGGTGAAGGTGACAGAGTCATGTTCATGTTTGGTTCACCCATTTTCCTCGCGATGGTAGAGAGAGAAAGAGACGTTGGGGGTTGGGGTTGAGCGTTCGATGATCAGCGACGAGTACTATATATATTAAAGTTGAACATAGACACTTCAGTTACTTTTTCGAGAATAGTTGGAGAGAGAAAATGAGAAAGCAAGGATTCTGGCCTTTCTTCTGGCCTTGAACAGTTTTAGTTTCAGTGACTAAGCAATGATTAAAGGAGACGACGAAATTGTCAATAATTTATCACTTTGTGGATTCTTTTCCAAAATTTAAAAATAAATGATAAGAATGGAAATAACGGTAAATGAAAAAGTAGTATAAAAATATTATTTTATATTATATTTAATAAATAATGTACTGTAATCGGAAGTAGAGTTATATATATAAATCTTTTTGTTTACATTTTTAGGTAAATGTACTCCTAGAAATATATAATATATTTTGTAAAAATTTGTAAAAAAAAATTAAATATAACCTATCTTAATTTAAAATAAGAAAAATAGTTTTCACTTTGTGTGATGAGTTCTTTTAATGTCCGAAAAGCCAAAAAAGTTATAAAGGATATAAAGTTTATTTCTTGCAAGGTAACTTAGGTAAGGTATCCGATATACTTCTCGTTTAAGAATTTATTCATATAATAAGCCACCAGGACTAGCAAGGAGACTCGATAGTTAGATGGGATTGTTTTTCTATTTAACATAGATAAAAATAATTTCCTATACACATATATGGAAGAGTGAGGAGAGAGAATTTAAAGTGACTTTCACATCTAATTTATATCTAGTGCATGAGATAATTATTTCATGTAAAATGAGATAAAATGAGATAATTATTTCCCATAATTATATTAGGTGATTGTGTTTTAATCATTTCTTGTGCATTAGAAAAAGGAAAAATTTCAAAAACTTTCCAATAAATTTTCTCAAAACCAATTGCTCTCATCTCCGAAATTTTTAAACATTTATTCCTTACTTAAAATTTCTTTATCATTTATCTCCTAGTTTGATTTTTAATCCAACATCTTTTTAACAGAGTTAAATTATTTATAAAATTCCAAAACCACCTTTAATAATAAAAAAAAAAAAAACAACAACGTGAGAAACCTCTATTTCTATCACTAAACTCACCCTTACACAAACCCACTTTTTTGGCACAAAAAGGTTAATTGATAGGGGCAAAAGACATGTTATCTCTTAATTAATTTGATGATGTAAAACATATATTATATGTTTTTCCATTGAAGTTTATTGATGTAAAACTACCTGAAGAGGTAGATGAATTAATTAATTTAAAATAGTTACTGGTTTAGCTTTGAAGAAACTATAAGAATGGCATCAAAAATGTCTTTTGGTCTATTTTTTTATTTTTTAATACTTGAAATTTGTTTGCTGAAGACAAGTTTTATGTGGAGGTTTTTTTGAGAGTTGTAGGTTTTTATGTTCTTCTTTGCTTTGCTTTATTTATATTGGATTTCATGTAATTCAGGCATTTAGGATGGATTTAAGATTTATTATAACTTTACATAGTCACCATTTATCATGTTTAGGAAGGAACAAATAGCTAAAATGGAGGAAGAGTTAGATAGTTTTAGTTGGGGTGCTTCATTTTTTTATGATACTGTTTAGGCTGAACAAGAATAAAAGTGACATTTGACTTGATTTTTTTTTTTTAACTGGACAAAAATAAGAGTGACATTTGACCACAAAAACATTTGTGATGACAGTAAGCTAACAGCTCAGTTAATGTATATCTTTTACGGTATGTTTATGTTTTCATGATAGAAGGTATTAGTGTAATAAAATATGGGTTTTATAATTCTCATTTAACATGAGAATTGCAATTTTTCTACACTCCCTTCGATTTTCGTGCCGAGGATCTCACATGCTTTTTATCTCTACAACATGAGATTTCAATTATCATGTTACATAAAAATTATAAAACCCATAAAATATAGTAATTTGGGGTGATTCGTTTTTAGTGGTAGATTACACAGGTTTCTCATTTTTTTTTTCATTATTAAACTCTGTTAACGAAATTTTGGATGACAAATCAAATTAGGTAGCTAAGTGGTAAATAAATCTTAAATAGAGAGTAATGATTAAAAATTTCAAGAAAAGAGATAAATGATTTTGAGAAAACTTATATAGGGATTTTTGAAGTTTTCTCTAAAAAAGAATTTATTCAATAATTAAAAATTATTGAATTTATTCAATAATTAAAAATTATTGAATTTATTCAATTCCAAGAAGTATATGTACATTTAATTAAGAGTTTAAAGTTTTTAAAGTTATTTTAGATAAATTTCTTTAATATTCATCAAAATACACATAAACAAAAGTGGGCAGGGTTCATGTAAATCGAGAAGAGAGAGAAAAAAAAATTAGGTCCCACACACTTTTCTGTGTGTATTTTAGTGAATATTAAATAAAATTATTTAAAGTAACTTTAAAAACTTTAAACCTTTTAATTAAATATTTTATGAGAATATATTTCTCATATTACACAAGAGAAAATTATTTTATAATGCATAAAAGTGGGTAGGTTCACTTTCTCTCTCTTCTTCTTCATGTGTTTCACTTATTTTTTTTTATGTGTTACATGAGATAAAATCGTCTGATATAACATGAAAAATATATTCCTCATATTTTATTTACTTTATTAATGTTCCTTTTTTATACTATTTTTTAAGTAATTTGAATAGTGGGAGATAATATTTAAAACTCTTACAACCATATTTTTAATTATTAGATCAAAATCAAATCAATTGTTATAAAATAATATTAAGTGAAAGTCATTGATTTAATTTGATACAACAATAAAAAATAGTTATAAAATATTATAAGAAAGAATAGGTTAAAAGTATAACATCTTCCGCAACTAATATTAACTTCTCTATTTATTTATTTATTTTTATTTTTTTATCATAAGGAAAATAGGTTAAAAGTATAAGATGTTCCACAATTGATGTTAACTTCTCTATTTTATCATTTTTCATCCATCTGAGCATAAATACTAATCAAATTGATTGAAATTCATATACATATATAGTTGGTTAAAAATTATATAAAATCGCTAGTTCATTCCAGTCAGGATTAAAAAGTTCACAGGTTCAAAAAATAAAAGCCAATGTAAACTATGATCTAAGATCAATCCTGGCCTTTTCAAAACTATCATGTCTTCTCCTAACTCGCATCCATTATTTAGATAAGGATTTCATTGATAAAAAAGTTTACATTTATTTGCATTAATCTTTTTATGAATATTAATCAGTTTAACACTTATCCTGGATATGGCTTTAACTCTATGGGATGGTTAATTAATTTTAAGCTTGCTAATAATTAGTTTCTTTCCATGAATTGCGTATTTCACAGGCATAATTGTCAAACATATGGATGAAATTGTACGGAATTGTTCCAACTTAATTAATAATTTTGAGTTTAATTCTAAATATACAGTTACGTTTAAAATTTGGTCGCCCGACCGAATTAGTAGATTCACTTATAAACAAATGGAAAAAAGTAAAAAATAAAAACAATTGTAAGGTCTACCAAAAAAAATTCAGTTATCACTATTCACATATTTCGAAGGTAAAAAACATGAAACACAATGGATTGGATTATAAGGGTGTCTTTGATTGTGTTCTGTTTTTTTTTTTCTTCTTAAAATTGTTTTATAAAATAGTTACGAAAACAGTTGTTTTCTATATATATATATATATATTTTTAAAAGTTAAAAATCAAAACAAAAAACAAAAACAACTCAGACATGTTTTCTAAATTTGATTCTAAAAAAAAAACAGTTATAATTTTCAAAATATTACAAAATAGATCTTACCAAACGTGTTTTTTTTTGTTCTGAAAACTAAAAATCAGTTTTTAAAAACCACAATCAAACAAACAGTGTCTAAGGGTTTGTTTGATTGTGTTCTGGTTTTTTATTCTTAAAATTGTTTCGTAAAATAGTTATGAAAACAGTTGTTTTATATATTTTTTTCTTTTTAAAAATTAAAAACCAAAATAGAAAACAAAAATAACTCCGACATGTTTTCTAAATTTAATTTTAAAAATAAAAAGCTATTGTTATAATTTTCAAAATATTTTTTACAAAATAAATCTTACCAAATGAATTTTTTAATTTTTTATTCTGAAAACTAAAAAACAGTTTGTGAAAAGTAGAATAAAACAGAGGCTATGTTTCTCCTAAGAAACTTGTACTCTTCCTGCATGAACAAAAACACATGGCCCATTGTTATAAAAAAAAAAACACATGGCCCATCAGATTAAAAAAAAAAGTTGCAGAAGGGGATATTTTTCTATTGAGACAGAAGAAAAACATACCCCGTGAATATAACTTTATTTCGTGAACTTTCAAACTAAAAGGTTAATCTATAACTTAATTTTCATCTGCCTGAATTTTTAAAATGGTTGGATGAAAGGATTTGAAGATGAAGGATCAAAAAAAATCTTCGTTTTCAGTTTTAATAAATATTATTTTTTTAAACAAAAAATTCCACCGCAGTAAATATTATTCTTATGTGTTTATAAAAAAAATATTATTCTTACGTGACAAAACTAATTTTTTGGAAAGGCGAAATAGAACCCTGCTGCTGTAGAGTTGCGGTGCGAGTGCAAGGATATGTTATGTTACTTATGTTGAAATTTTAGAAGTAGTGTATTGTCGTTTTTCCGGTGAAAACATTTGTTAATGAAGTGCGTTAAGAGACGTGTTCGTCAATCGTGTTAGGGTTTTGCAGATTTACTATTTACTTCCATTTTCTTCACAACCACAGAGTTCACAGTAGCAGCCATGCACTGGAGCTCGCAATGACGCGATTTCTCGACGCGAGCTTCAGTTTCTCGATCCTCCCTCTAAATTTGCTCGACACGGTAACGTCTTTTTTTCCTCCCTTGATTTTCTCATCATGCGTTTAGATTTGTTCTAATATAGACATGGTTTTCACTGTTAATTTTTAAATGTGTCTTTTAATTTAAAAAGTGTTTTTTCGAATACAAAATCCCAACAGAACCATACCAGGTTGTGAGTGCATCTATTTCTTGGTTTCACCTCTGTACAAGGTTGTTACTTGTGTAAGTATGTAGGCAACATGTTTGGTTAAATGTCCCTATGAATCGTTCTCAAAATAAAATAAAAAATTGGTTTCTTTACAATTGCAAAGGCAAGTGGGTTGCTGAGAAATTGCTAGAAGCTGCACGTTCCGTTTGTGCGTTTCAATTCAATGACTGTTTCCTACGTTCACATGCTTCAATCTATCAGAGGTTTCCACAAGGGCAACCTCTCCTTTTCCAGCCATGACTACCCCAGATACAGTTACAAGGGGAGGAGGACCCACTGCTTAACTTTTGCTTCTATGCACACATCAGACCCCAAGGTACTTACTTCTGTGTCAATTTGTGTTTTCTAGGATTTGGTTGCTTTGCTTATCAGGTTATTTGGATGGTGGGCAGTGGTAGCTGTTGAAGTGTTTGGTAGCGTAGTGGACATGTGATTTGATTCTGCATTCTGTTTTGTTATCTATTAGATTGTATAGAAGTATCTAGTACAAGGGATAGCCTCAGCTTTTCTTATTTTGAAAAATGATTGGTTTCATAAGCATCTATCATAGTAGTTATGCTTGTTCCTTAATGGAGGAGGCAACATGATTTAGAGTCAACTGGTAAAAAATTTTACTTCATCGAGAGGCCATAAATGATGCAGACCAGAAAACACTAAAATTTCTTTTATCTTGAATAAATTATTATTCTTTTTGGTAACAATAATTGTTACCTGTTGGTATCTATAAAGCTTTGGTGTTGTTTTAGTTGTTTGATTTTCTAGCTAAACTCGTGCTCCACGTTAAATTGTGGAGATTACCTCATGTAAGTTTTGATTTTTATTTCTGGGTTTAAATTGGGTAACAATTTAGATCCATTTGATCAAGTCTCCAAATTCTATCACATTTTTACGGTGATTGTAAATATTTTATTAATGCTAACAAGAAAACTCACACTTTGTGTTGCTTGTAAAATTTCTTGGCATTTGTTTTCATTGCTTACTATTATTATTGAGGATATAAATCCTTGTTTTCACATTGAAGGGTTAAGCTTTTGTCAGGTAGATTTATTGCTGGACAGTGTAAAATGGGATAACAAAGGTTTGGCTGTGGCAATAGCTCAGAATGTTGACACAGGAGCCATACTAATGCAAGGTTTTGCGAACAGAGAAGCAGTGGTTACAACCATATCTTCTCAAAAGGCCACATTCTATAGCCGGTCCCGATCTACATTGTGGACCAAAGGAGAAACCTCTAATAATTTTATCAATGTTCATGATGTCTTTCTTGATTGTGATCGTGACTCTGTAAGCGTTCAACTTTTTTTCCATTGAATTATTTACATTTCCCCTTCTTTTTTCTTTTTGTTTCGCATGGAATGTTAATTACTTCTTCTTTTTTCCTGTAACTGCTCAGATAATATACCTTGGGAAACCTGATGGGCCTACCTGCCACACAGGGTCAGAAACATGCTATTATACATCAGTCTTTGACTTGTTAAAACAGCAAGAGGTTAGCTTCAATCAATTAAAACAAGAGTATGTTATTGTCTTGTATTCCTGCCGAGAAAGGTGAGAAATATTCAAATTGATTCGGGTTATGTTACAGGGTGAAGGAAATAATTTAGCATTAACCTCTTTGTATGCGTTAGAGTCAACAATCTCCGAGCGCAAAGCAGAGTTAGCAGAAGGAGAAAATGGAAACTCTTCATGGACAAAGCGATTATTGCTTAATGATAAGTTGCTGTGCTCTAAAATCAGGTCGGGCATATCTTATCATGTTATTATGTTGATTTTGAATTTAAGTAAAGAAAATTCCCTTTCTCCTTGTTCATCCTTAAAAAAAAATAAAAAAAATCCATATTCTCCATGCTTTCCAGTCACTGCAAATTCTTGTACCTGATATAATTGCCTCTGTATAGAAGCTTATTCTTAAAACACTGATTAGATTTTTTGTAATTCACTTTGCTTGAAGAAAACATATGGACTAAACGCTTATCTCTTTATGACCTCAGATTGTAACTGTATCTTTCTACTTGCAGAGAAGAGGCAAACGAGTTGTGTCAAACACTAGAGAATAATGAGGACAAGTCACGTACTGCCTCAGAGATGGCTGATGTGCTCTATCATTGCATGGTTCTGTTGGCACGGAAAGATGTTAAGGTAGAAGATGTTCTGCAGGTTCTTCGGCAGAGATTTTCGCAATCTGGTATTGAGGAAAAGAGAAGTCGTGCATCACAGAAATCGGAGGAAAATTGAATGTTCTATCAAGTCCATACTTCAAACACTACATTTAGCTTTTGGTGACATGGCCTAATGTAACATACGGGTTCTTTCCCGTGTGACTGTGAGTGAGTAGCAGTTACTTCTGTTAAAATGGGTTGAGAATGTCAAGAACACCATGTAACTTTCATCCTCCCATTTTCTGGCTATCAGTTTTAATCCTTTTTAGAGGTTTTAGTTAATTGTATTTCGTGCATGCTTATGTTCAGCAAACTGTAAGTCTGTAATACACCAGGAGTTCTTAATTTCTGGTCGTCTTAGTTATTTGCCTAAGTTGGATTATGAAACTTGTCATCCTGCGATATCGTCAATTTAATTATTTTTAATATTTGACCTTTATTTCTTTTTTGAATTTCACTATTATCACTGGGATGTAGTATTCTTTCTTATGTACTATTTATTACATGTATATCATACATAGTTTCGAGCAATGTTATTAAAATCGACCCGGTCATTGACCAGGTCGAGGTACTGGGTAACTGGTTCAACCGTATGACCCGGTAATTATATACAATTTTATAATTTATATTAAAAAAATTATAAACATACTTAAATATCTAAAAAAAAAGATAAAACTTTCAAATATTTTAATATAAAAAATAATAAATGACATATTATTATCCAATAAAAGATCAAACAAAAATATAATGATCGTGATACGGGACTTTAGGTTAAGAAAATGATATCTCTAATTATAAATCAAATCAAAATTTTCTGAATAGTGCATAATTGAAATAATATTAGTGTTGTAGGTACATAACTTATGTAAGTTAATAAGAAAAAAATATTTAAATATATCTATTATGATTTTTTCTTTTTTTGAAAAAAAAACTTAATTTTTTTGGGACCGGGCCGGGTCACCGATTAACCGATCGGGTCACCGATTTTCATGAAAATCGACCGGGTCGGACCGGGTCGCACCGGGTCGGACCGGGTCGCACCGGGTCGGACCGGGTCGCACCGGTTCTGATGCATAACTGGTCCATTGCTTGAACCGGACCGATTATGTGACCGGTTTACCGGGTCGGTCCGGGTTTTATAACAATGGTTCGGAGGGTTTAGCAAAAGCAGTGAAGTGTTTTCTATTCTCTTTTCTTTTTCGTCTTCGTTGTTGTTGTCATATAAAATGGGAAGACACAACATTGCTTTTAAAAATGAAGTAAACAGCGAAGATCACAACTTCATTTAATATTTACTTAAATTGATAGGTCATAATATTCTTCCAACGAAATTATTCCCGGATAAATTAGAAAGAGATCCTATTGGAAGAAAAGTTGAAGAGATTATGCTAGTGTTGCAGGATGAGACGAAGCTGGAATAGTGTACTTGCGCAGTCATCATGCACTTTGATAGTTTCTTCACATTTTGTGGCGCACTTCAACAAATTCTCGACGTGCCGATTGAAACAGTCAACCATGGAGAATACATCATTCCCCCATTTACCAAGGCACTGCCCCAGTTCCCCCATTTATGGCTATCTTATTCATGGGCCACTCCTAATGAAATCAGCACAAGCACCGCAAGAATTTGGATCACATGCTTGCCCCTTAGACTCATTGCTCTTGAGCTTTAATTGGTTTCACAGGTTACTCCTCAGCTGTTTGTGAATCTAAGATATATCTATATATACTTGTTGGGAATATGATACAGAACAACAATTCCAATACAGAAACAACTGATGTGGACCAACTAGTACAATGTTCGGTAAGACAGTTACAATAGCAGAGACAGTATATTAATGAAAACGAGAAAATAATAATGATAGTTCTAGAGCAATTGGAGAGAGGCTCTAGTCTCTCCCAAATCACCTACGAGGTGTTCAAAAGTCCCAAGTCCAAAGATGCTTCCATCCTTCTACTATTCCCTATTTATACTAATTCTTTCCCTTCATTCCAATGTTGCTTCTCACGTGTGACATTAACAGAATTGCCTTCCACTCATATTTCTCTCTTTTAAAAAAATACAATTTTATATCCTTTAAAACAATACACACTTTTTTTCTTATTTTAAAAGCCTAAGTTTTCTATTATTGCATTTTGTTCCCTACAACTTTAAGTTGTCAAAATTGAATAAAATTAAAAAACTATCAAGAATTTTCATAAGTCTCCGAATCCTCTTCGGTTAACAAAATTTTGGTGCATCGAATGTACCCAACTGGTACATCTTTTTTTCGCATTTGAAAAAATTTCATCACTTTTGAATGTTTTTATTCCCGCCACATTGAAAAATATCTCCTTTTGAAAAAAAATATGTACCAAATTGGATATATATGATGCACACAAAATTTTCCTCTTCGACTCCTTCGGGTTTTATTGTTATTGGCTTCTGTTCAATAATCTTTAAGGTTTAAAGTATATAAAATTACTTTAGATAACTTTATCTAATGTTCACCAAAATACACAGATAAAAGTGTGTGGTGCCTCCGGCAAGTATACCGATCGCACAAGTAATAAAGTGATAAATACAGTTCGTCTCCACAGGGATTAGATCTAATATCAAGTAAAAATTTTCTCTTAAGGAATGGAAGTTTTCAAATAGGGTTTGTGTGACAAATATTGTCAAATTGAGTGAAATTAAAAATAAAGACTTGTTTTTGTGTTTTTTTGAATTGAAAAAGAAAACAATACAATTGAAAATTGATTTTTAGAAAAATATGAGAAAAGTATTGTAGCCAGGGTTCATTCACCAAATGATCCCCGCTTTTTACTCCGGATTGATTTATAAAAATCATTTATATAATTACTCAGATAAATTATCATCTAAAAGATTTAATAGTTAACCCTCAATTCCTTGCAGGGTTAACCCTTTAATCCCATGAGAAACCCCAATTCCTTGCAATGTTTCTCATGGGATCAAGCAATGGGCGTGATAATTTAAGCATCTGCAATCGTATACACGTCTATTCCTAGCACGCATACAGATTGTTATCTTACCCCCTTTCGAGATCAAAACCCCAATATTCCTATCTAGGATTTTGATCCTCAGAATATCCCCAACTATCAGATCGATCAATTCTAATAAAGGGAATATAAAATTCGCACAGAGTAAAGATAAAGATAATTATATAAATTAAAAATCACAAATCAATCCTTCATGTCAAGGGTTCACATATGGATCGTGACCCTGACTACAATAAAAATGATCTAGTCGATCAACATCATGATCGCTGATCTAAAATTCAACATAAACTAAAAATAAAAGATAAAGAAATACTAGATGTAGATGAAGAACGAAGAACAACTCCAGTGCTCTTCTCCTCCAATCTCCAGATCTGTCCTTGAATCCTGTCTCTGTGTTTTTTCCTTTTTTCAGATCTGCCAAGTCTGCTGACCTAATTCAGCAAATGTCACATTTATAATATTCTCTTCTCCTTCCAAAAATGCCCTCAGAAAAGACGGAGATCTGTTCCCGCAAACCCGCGCTGGTTGGCGCCGAATTGGCGCACAAATGGCGCTAGTTAGCGCCACTTTCACTATTCATTGGCGTTAACTAGCGCCACTTTCACTATTCATTGGCGCTGGTTGGCGCCACTTTTGCACACAAATGGCGCTAGTTAGCGCCACTTTCACTATTCACTGGCGCTAACTAGCGCCAACTTCCTTCCCTTTTAGGCGCTAGCTAGCGCCAGTGCACTGACTTACGGCGCTAGCTTGCGCCATTTCCTTTGTAATTTGGCGCTCCCTTGCGCCAATCTTCTGTGTTATTGCGCTGAGAAGCGCCACTTTCTTTCGTAAATGGCGCTAGGTTGCGCCAAGGTTCTGTCTTGTTGCGCTGAGGAGCGCCACTTTGTTGCTACCTCGCGCCACTTTGATGTCCTCGCTGCAAAGTTCGTAATCTGGTGCGGTTTTTGTGCCAATTTGGTGCTGACCCGCGCCATGCTTGGAACTCATAGTGTGCTATAACCGTGGAAAATTGCATTAACAGGTTTTTTTTTTATAATTCTTCATTTATTTTCCCTGTAAAAATACAATTAAAAGGTGAATATTATTGACATTCAAAGAATCAATATAATTAGCAAATATGTATTTAATTTGCTCTCTTATGACTCAATTCTCGTCAATTTTATCACAGAAAAATCACACTTGCCAGAGGCACATCACCTATGTTTTCTTTTTCTCTCTCTTCTTTTCATATGGGTCCACTTGAACCCCTCACACTTTTTTGTGTATATTTTGGTGAACATTAGATAAAGTTATTTAAAATAACTTTAGAAACCTTAAACCCTAATCTTTATTGAGGAGGGATATTCTTACCACCAAAATCTTCTACTACCAACTTACTACCTATCTAATCACCATTGGATCAATATTTTCTCTTTTTTCAAAAACTTTATAACATTCTCTCTCTTTGATTCAATGGTGATTAGATAGGTAGTAAGTTATTAGTAGAAAATTTTGGTAGTAAGAATATTCCCCCATCTTTATTATGATATTGTTTCGGGGTGAGGATAAGATACCTAGTGAGCTAAGAGGTTGCAACAAACCACATTTGCACTCGGCTAGGGGTGATAGCCCGCCAAAGCCTCCAATCTTGGGTTGTGGAACTATATCCCATAATTATTGGATACCACTACTACACCCACGACCATCATGTGTGTGTTTCTCACATCGAATAGTTCCACACTTCCTCAATTGCCACTAGGGCCAATGCATGCTCAGTCCAGCGGGTCGAGTTTTACAACCCACCTAGCCTGTCAACTCACTCGGCCAAGTTTTTCGGTTTTGATTTTTTTAAATGTAAAACAAGTTAGGGCAGTGGGCTGAGTTTTTCAGCTCACTTTTAAAAGCAGGGCGAAGCGGGCGGGTTCATTTTTTGGCAAATTGATGGCAGCCAGCCAGGCGCCTGCTTTGCCACCTATTTTCCACCAAGACCCTATAAAAGGCTGCAACATAGTTAACACATTCAGCACTTGTTGACTGCTAATTTGGTAGTACCCAGAGCATATATTATCTCCCAAGTGTTCACACATGCACCCCTCATTTTTACAATAGGACCAGAGACTAGAGGTACTAAGCTTCCCTCACCAATTATCACATTGAAATATTAGGTATATTGTAACATCTTGAGCGTTGACGAGGGCAGGGAGTAGATAGTATTTTGACACGTGGGTTGGACTATACTATCAGTCGAAAATCCTAGTGCTTGGAGTCCAGACTCGCTAAGATAGAAGGGCTATGACGGTAAACTCCTGACATGCTTCAAGCGAGAGGGGTATATTCACCTCACCGCCACTCGTTACAAACCACTTGGTTTACAAGGGAATATAAATAGAATCTAAAAAACCTTAACAATAACTATTAATGGGTCCAAACCCAAAACTACTAAATAAAAGAAAATTATAATAAGTCAGAGGCCTACAGCAGTATCAGGCCTCTACGAGCCGAGGGCATCGCCCCCTGCACCTCCGCCAGGGTGGCTCCCCAAGACCTCTGCCCATTCACCTGGGAGTGAGATCCCAATTGGCTTTTTGTTGACCTCGTCACTCATCAGTATGCGAAATATGAACTATACCCAACATATAAGAGATAATTTTATCTCTCATAACATAAAAATATTAATCCTTATAAATATTTATAACCCACAAAACTTACTTGACAAGTAATTAGCATCGAGATGCTTCTCTTTAAGTGAATGCATAAACTAGGTGATCATGTTAATCATTCCCTCGGTGCTTATCATGCTAGCGATCACAAGACAGGGTTTGGACCGATTAAGTTGACCCGTTAGACTATGCATTGGGTCCACAACATTTTTTGAATGGGATGGGTGTACTGAAAAAGCGTTCCTAAATCATATTGTAACCAACTTATATAATTCCTTAGGAACTAAAGTATAGATTTTGTATTTTTAGTAACTGTTGAGATATATAGTACCACATTGGTTGTATGGGCAACTAATGTGGAGTTTAAAAGGCCTTGGGCACTCCCACCCTTTGAGCTAGCTTTTGGGGTGGTGTATCCTAAGGTTCTTTGACATGGTACCAGAGCAGAGTTCTGATCCTTTCTTCGTATTGTTCCTTTTCTTCTTCAATGGCCAACTCTGCTTTTGAAAACTCCAACCCCCTTCATGTTCCCTAAAACATTATTCTACGTCAAGATCCCAGATTGGATCTTGAAAGTTCTTATGCCTATGTTCGAAGAGAAGCTCAACAACACCATACTCTGGGGAATCCTAAGCCCAGTGATGGTGCTGCCCTTCTCACACATCCACCTCACTCAGGACCTTCTCCATCTTCTGGCCGCAACCGTAATGACAAGCCTTCGTACACCTGCTCTCATTGTGGTGAGAAAGGCCACTCCGAACAACAAATGAACTACTCCCGAATCGAACCATTTTAAACCGAATCGAACCGTTTTTTGAACCGAACCGAACCATTTCCGAACCGAACCGTACCGTTTCCAATCGAACCGAACCACCAGTTTTGAACCGAACCACTTCCGAACCGAAACAGTTTTGAACCGAACAAGTTCCGAACCGAACCACCTCCGAACTGAACCACTTTCGAACCGAACCAGTTTCGAACCAAACCGAATCACTTCCAAATCTTGTTTCTTCCGGTCGTATTTTCATCTTCTTCGGTGATTTATTATTTTTATTTTGATTTTCTTTTATGGTTTGTATTTGGCCAATTTTATTTTATTCTCACATATGTTTGTGGTGTTATTCAAGTCTGATTTGGCTTGTATTTGATTTATTTTTGCCATTGTTTGGCTTTATTTTAGCTTCCTATTCAGGGGAGCATGGTTCATGTTGCTGATGTTCATTTCAGAACATTTGATTTTGTCGATGCCCATCCCGGCACCGTTTATATTTGGTGGCTGATGTCCATCCCAGCCTTTCCTTCCTTAGCTGATGTTCATTCCAGCTTGAAGATCAGTTGACAGATGTACTGACCAAAGCGATGTCTGGAAGAATGTTTGTAGAAGCAATTAGCAAGTTAGGCATGATTGACATCCATGCACTAACTTGAGGGGAGTGTTGAATTGAAATTTGAATTTGATGTTTGAATTCAAATCTGTTCTCAATTAATCTTTCTGTTATACTTTTCTGTATTAAAATTGTAATTTAATATTTCCGTTATACGTTGTAAATTGAAAGTTAGAATAAACGTTACTAGGGTATTTGTATATAAAGACCTCAATTGAAGAGGGAAAGTATGAACGAATGAAAGAAATGAAAGAGAAATGAACGAACGAATGAATGGAAGAAATTATTATCCCAGTTTTTGTGCATCTACTTTTTGACATGGTATCAGAGCATTCGAAATCTCACCGCCTCCCACTTTCTTTGTAGTGGAATTTTCACATGTAGGTGGCCTTGTATGTTGTCCACCCTTCAAGCCCAGTGAGCTCTCGTGTGAGGGAGCGTGTTGAGATATATAGTACCACATTGGTTGTATGGGCAACTAATGTGGAGTTTAAAAGGCTTTGGGCACTCCCACTCTTTGAGCTAGCTTTTGGAGTGGTGTATCATAAGGTTCTTTGACAGTAACTAATGTATCCACTGCCAAATTTGCTATGAATAAATTTAGGAGTTTACTCATTTCAATTAAATTTTAATTATTTTTAGGTTTATTTCACTGTGTTCAGATTAAATAAAAAGATTTTGCAAAAGCAAGTCAAAGAATGCCTTTGTGCATAAGTTGTCGTGTGCCTTTCCATTATCCTTAATCCTTAACAGCTTATGGGTTGAAGCACTTGATTGGAAGGCACGAGAAATTTAACGACTTAATTTTCAAACTTTTTTTATAAATAAATAAAATGAGGATGTGAAAAGTTGCAAATTACTCAATATTAAAGAGGAGTCTTTACATTTTCCGCTATTGCTATGACATAGTAACACTAAAAGCGAAAAATATTTTCGGTAATACTAATGTATTAAACACTTGGTATATTCTTTACCAAATATAAAAATAATAATATATTTATACTACCCTTATTTTTATAATTTTTTTTATATTCTTTTTTTTTCTTTCTTGATAAGGAAATACCTAATCTTATTACACCGAAAATGTGACGCTAAAAGTGGGCAACAGTAGCCTCTGAAATGAAACAAAGAATGGAAGGTGCATTAGCGAAGCAAATCATATGGTCGTGGAGATAATTCCCACCAAACAAACAACAGATGAACGACAACGACATAAGTTCACGTAGATTTGTTGTAATCTTTCATTCTCAGCCATTCGTTTTCACTCATGTAACTCTTCCTGCGTCACTACTTTCCATGCTTAGTAATTGCGTATGAGAATAATTCATTACAAGTTATATATAAAAAAAAAAAATCATTGAATATAGATGGGTCAGATGGGGGACATTAACCAAACTACCACTCCTTTAATAAATTTTTTTTACCACATTGTCAAGTCAGGAAAAAATTTGTCAAAATATCACGTCATAATTCCACTGGTATGACAAGTGAGAATGGACTAGACACGTATCAGCGTTCGAATGATCAACCATTCTCGCTACAGCGAGAATGGTTGACCATTCAGACGCTGACACGTGTCCAGTTCATTCTCACTTGTCAGACAAGCTGGATTGTGACGTGATATTTTTGCAAAAAATTTTCTGACGTGACAATCCGATAAATTTTCGGCTAAAAGATGGCAATATGGTCATTGTCCCGTCGGATGGATGTGGTGATGACACACGTTTAGTCACTTTTCTAACCATAAAATCTTGGAAAAAGTTTAACTAGGGTTAGACATAATATTTTATTAAAGAGGAAAGATTCTCCAACTTTTTTTAGAATTTTTGGGAAGAATTATATATGGAAAATAATTATCTCATTTTACATGAGATAATTATCTTATGCACTATATACAAATTGAATGTGAGACCCACTTTAAATTTTCTCTCTCGTTTATTCTCTCTCCTCTCTCTTCCACATGTGTGTAGGAGATTATTTTTCTCTCTTATTAAATGAGAAAAACAATCCCCATTATATATTACACACTAATAAAATTCTCAAATTGGCGGACGAGATTTGAATTCACACCCTTGTAAGATATTGATCAAACTCATAATCAACTACGCCCACATTTGTTGGCTCTAAACATTAAAATCTAACTACAGCTTATATAACATAAATATTTATTATTATTATTATTATTATTATTTAATTATTTAATATTTCAAGTGAGTGAGAGTAGAAAAGTGAATATGTTATAATGAATAAAAGATAAATATCTCTTTCATTATTTTTCTTTCAAAAAAATGATATGGGTCAACCAGACTAGGCAATCGCGACACTTACCAAATTGCATTTGATTAATCCTCACTTCTTTTTATTCAAATTGAAAAAAAATAAAATAAGTGTCGCCACGGGGTTAAATACAACACTAATTACTCCATTGAAAAAAAAAATCGTATTAATCTTATGATTTTACTAAATTTTGGCTTATTTGATTCCAATTAGGTACAAGCCAAGCACAGTAGTATCAGTACACAATGGAACTATAAGTCAACATTTTAGTTGGTAGAAACTTTTGCATCGAAACATAAATATCACAGGCGTATTCACATGAAATGAGGTGGTCCCAATAACTTAATATTATCAGATTTTTAAGTGCTCTTAAATGAGAAAAGATGTTTATTCTGTATTATTTTGTATAATCATTTTTATTATGTAAATCATTATTATTATTATTATTCCACTTCAACTACATATATACTTTTAATGTGGTCGAAGATGAAACACATGAAAGGATCGGGGACAATGACCATATTATCACCTTTTAGTCAAAAACTTACCGGATTGTTATGTTAGAAATATTTTTTTGTCAAAATGTCACGTCACAATCTCATTGGTCTGATAAGCGAGAATGGACGACTGGACACGTATCAGCATCTGAATGGTCAATCATTCTCGCTGGGCTGTCTAGCTAGAATGACAGAATGCTGACACGTGGCAAAAGTACAGACATCCTAGCTGAACAGCCCAGCGAGAATGGTTGACCATTCAGATGTTGACACGTGTCCAATCCATTCTTGCTTGTCAGATCAGCGGGATTATGACGTGACATTTTGACAAATTATTTTCCTGACATGATAATCTGGTAAAATTTTATTAAAAGAGTGGCAATTTAGATCGGCACCAAAATTTCCTTAATACGAGAAAAAACACCTAAGAAATTCTGCAATGATTTGCGAGTTATAAATGAACAAATGGGTTTTGTACCTACAAATCCAAAGAATGTGCAACATGGTATGTGGCTTCACATCTGCCACCGGTTAACCAGCCTACCCCAATCCACGTGTATACTCATCTGTCCGTCCCTCAAACCTACTCGCTTATACAAAGTTAGGTAATTAACAAATGAACCTTTATAACATCCAACCCTTTTCCATTTATAAAAGGCAGAGTATATTTTCCTCCACACCCCACAAATCAAATAACATTAATCTTATTCATTCCCCTTCCAAACTCTTCTCCTCATCTTACCTCAGCAAATCTCGTTTTGTTCACACACTCCTTCTTGTCCTGGCCTAGTGATATCTAAATCACCTATATTACTCGACACTCCTTCACCATCCAATTAAATCAAGAAAAAGAAAAAAAAATGGTGACGGTTGAGGAAATCCGCAACGCCCAGCGTTCCAATGGCCCTGCTACCATCTTGGCCTTTGGCACAGCCACACCCTCCAACTGCGTTGTACAAGCTGATTACCCTGACTACTACTTCCGCATCACCAACAGTGAACACATGACTGACCTCAAAGAAAAGTTCAAGCGCATGTGTATGTATATACATTCTTAATTTTCTTTTCATTAGCTATCATTGTTTATCAATTTTATTATAAATATAATTAATAATATGATCCATCATTTTTTTTTTTAATTTTTCCACCAAATCATCGATTAATCCTCTTGAGCCAATAGAACCACACCTAAGCAGTTTTTTTTTTCTAGACTCAAATTCAAAATTATTGGTTAAATTAAAATAAATTTTTTTATATTAACTTATTAATTATTCGACTAATCTGATTCAATTACACGTGCGGGATTATATGGGCATGAAACAAAATTCTTCTTATCAAATTTTAATATTGTATTCACATTATTTTAAATTTGAGATCTCCATTCTCCCCATGGTATTTGGTTGGTGTATCTAGCAGATTTTTCTCATGTTTATTCTTTTTGCAAAGTTAATTTAATTTAATTTACGTGGGATTATTTCTAGCCTTACAGGTTACAAAAAAAAATCCTTCCAATTGTTTCAGGGTTTTATTGATGTTACATGATTTAAATTTTGTGTCCAATTCTCACATCAAAAGGTAGAGAGAAAGTGGAATGATGAAAAAGAAAGAAAAACATGTGGATCCCACCTTTTTAATGTGTGTATAAAAAAGTGGAGTTATATTATGTTACATAATAATCATAAAGGGTTTGTTTTTTCTAAAGTTATAAAACCCATTATATTCGCCAAAACGACGTCGTTTTGATGCAGAAAACATGGTGTTTTTGTAATTTTAATTTATTTCAGGGTTATAATAGTCTTTATTATTCTAATCTTTTTATTTTTCAACTTCAAAACGACGTCGTTTGAGCGAACTTTGACAAAATTATTTCAAAATCATGGCACTCATAAAAGCCATTGTTTCATGGGTTGAAACAACAACTTGCATAGTTATATGCAACCGTAAATGATTTGCTTCTTCATAAATACTAGTTTTAGTATTATCTTTTTTCATGGTTGACTGATTTTTGGCCGTACCTTTCCAATTTTTCTGGCTCGTCCACTTCTTATAAAGTTTTTTGTTTTATATTTCAGGTGAGAAGTCAATGATCAATAAGCGATACATGCATTTGACAGAGGAATATCTGAAGGAGAATCCAAACATGTGTGCTTACATGGCACCATCCTTGGATGCGAGACAGGACATAGTGGTGGTGGAAGTGCCAAAGCTAGGAAAAGAGGCAGCAGCAAAAGCTATTAAGGAATGGGGTCAACCAAAGTCAAAGATAACGCACTTGGTGTTCTGCACCACATCAGGGGTGGACATGCCCGGAGCAGATTACCAACTCACGAAGCTTCTTGGCCTAAGGCCCTCCGTCAAGCGTCTCATGATGTACCAGCAAGGTTGTTTCGCCGGCGGCACCGTCCTCCGCCTCGCCAAGGATCTCGCCGAGAACAACAAAGGCGCGAGGGTTCTCGTCGTTTGTTCTGAGATCACCGCCGTCACATTCCGTGGCCCCTCCGACACTCACCTTGATTCCCTCGTCGGTCAGGCGCTCTTCGGCGACGGCGCGGCGGCGATTATAATCGGAGCAGATCCTGACCTTGCTGTGGAGAGGCCGATTTTTCAGTTGGTGTCGGCGGCGCAGACTATTCTGCCGGACTCCGACGGCGCCATCGACGGCCACCTCCGAGAAGTGGGGCTCACCTTCCACTTGCTTAAGGATGTTCCTGGGATTATATCGAAGAACATTGAGAAGAGTTTGGTTGAGGCTTTTGCACCTATTGGGATCAGTGATTGGAACTCGCTCTTCTGGGTTGCGCATCCGGGTGGACCGGCTATTTTGGACCAGGTTGAGATTAAGCTCCGGCTCAAGGAAGAGAAACTCCGGTCCACTCGGCACGTGCTAAGTGAGTATGGAAACATGTCAAGCGCGTGCGTTCTGTTTATCTTGGATGAGGTGAGAAAGAGGTCAAAGGAGGAAGGAAAGAGCACCACCGGAGATGGGCTTGAATGGGGTGTGTTATTCGGGTTCGGGCCGGGTCTCACGGTTGAGACTGTGGTGCTTCACAGTGTTCCCTTGGAGGCTTAAATTTGGAGAGTGGGCCCTTTCGGTTTGTATAAGCAAGTTAAATAGTGTTTAATAAGGAAAATGCCGCGATAAATTTGGAACAGAATTGCTTATTTTTATTATTATTATTATTATTATTATTATTATTATTATTATTATTATTATATAGACAGATTTAGTGACGTGTGACATGTTTGTGAATCTGTCATGTATGGGAGTGAATTTGTTAAGGTTTTAATACTTGCATATTCTGCATTGAATTTGATTATGAAATTTCGCAATTTTGTTTCGATGGCGTTACCTTGTTTTCTGTTCATTTATGGGGTGGGATCATTTCTTTCTCTCAAGCATTAATGTTGTCTTAAAAGTTAGAACATGCTTGGGGTCAGATGTTTTTTAAAAAAAACAATAGTGACTCTTAAGTTAAATGTATTAAATGAGCAAAATATTATTCATTTTTTATTAAGTAAGTATTATTTTTTATGTTTACTTAAATTAGTTATACTAAGTTTTTTATGCATAAATATTTTGGTATTTACGGAATCTAGACGGAACAGATAAAATTGTCCCATTAATATTTTGGTAATTTATAAGAGTTTAAGTTTAAATATCTCCTTTGCGCATGGCATAACTTAAAAAAAAAAAAACTTAAAAACTAAGAAATTTTTATAAGGAATATTCTTTATAAACGGTTAAGGAATTAAAAATAAAAAAGATTCAATATGTTAAAAAATCTTAAACATTTATGATTTTTAAATAAAAAATAATATTTAATAAAGATATTGAATGCTTATTTCCTAATATTCATTAGCAAAACGAAATATTTTATTATCAAAATACAAGTTTGTGCAACAAATAATAATCGTTTATGCCAATACCAAAAAGTAGGGTACAGTACTGCTGCCATAACTGTATTACCATATCATTACTTATGCAATAATTTTAGCTCACGAAATGGGAAATAAATGCAGACTTACTACTTATACAATATCCAAATTATGCAGAGGTTGCCACGCTTTCTGCTTTTGCTGAGAGCAAACTGATATTTTGACTACCTAGTTTGTAATGCCAGTAGTGAATTAGGTGGCCATATAAACATGTCATGTTTGTAAATGTAGTTCGCTACCTGCCGCAGCGAATAGCACCCGTGGCACTTGTTGAATCATAGGTCAAGAAGGCTATATTTATGAAATTTTGATGATAACAAAGCACTAACAAGTACCAACATAGCTCAACATGAAAGCTCTTAATGAAAGGCATGACAACAAGTTCTAAATGACACAAGAAACCTATAATAAGGTGCAAACATGAAGAGAAAACACAAATTGGCAAAGTCAAAGCTCAAGTCAAAGATTTCAAGCTAAAAGGAGTACTAGAAAACTCAAACTATGAAGATTTATGCAATTAGTGTTTATATAGTTCTTATCTAAGTCACAGAACTTATTGGATTGAGTTTATTGAGTTTTATCTGGGGAAGTGCAAAACTAAACCATAAACTCATATAGGTGACATATATTCACTTTGAACATGCATATAATGTTCACACACATAAAGATTTGTTATGCAAGTGTAAAACATGATCATACATATGTTAGAAGTAACTTAGAATCATTTAGAAGTCACTGAAAATCATTAGGATGCATTACATTTCGAAAAAAAAAGCATGAAAACTGATTTTTACATAAAAGTAATCAAATACTATTTGCAAAATAACCGAATACTTTTTGGGTTTGAAGAAGTATTCGAACACTCCCTGAAAAGTAATCGAATACTTTATATCATTAGTGACTTAAATTCGAAGAAATTCAAAATTTTGATTTCCAACGGATATAAACAACTAATAACTCATTGGGCACCTATAAATACATATCATTAGGATTATGAATAAAAGAATTAACACTAAAAAACTCAGAATCAAAGAAACCTTATAATTGAACCCATATTGGCTTGCTTTTACACATCCTAGAGAAAAATCTCAATTACTCTCTCATCTTTCAATCTTTTTTTTTTGTTTTTTTTTTCTCTGAACGTAGATAGGTGACTCTACATCTGTTTATCAAGAGTGAATTGTTGTAATTGTTGGAGAGATAATTGGAGTGACCCTAAAGGCTTAAGTTAAGTGTGATCATATACTTGTAAAATTCTAGTTGTAAGAAGGTTTCTTCAAGCACCTGTTGGAAGCTTGATGATAGTGAAAATGATTGACCTCAGTCTGGACATAGCTCTCAAGTGGTTTAAAGAGTGAACTGGGATATCACGGTGTGATTCTTCCTTACCCTATCTCTTTTGATTTTTATCAATTGAATTTCATTTTGATTCTTAATATATGTCATATTGAATCTGTTTTAAGGTTTATAATCATTACTTTTCTGTTTTAATTCGTTCTTGCATGATTTCTTGAAAAAGGTGAGTATAAATATTGAAATTCTTTTATATTCTCTTTCAAATTTGATCCGATGCATATTCCTTCCGAATTGATGTTATATGAATTGTTTTAATTCTATTTTGTGTTGGGAAATAAATTTACATTCTATTTGAATTGATTTTGGTTGATATACTTGTCAAAATCTAATTTTTTAATTGTTTCTTGAATTAGAAGTAACACATAATTCACCCCCCTTTTGTGTGATTGTTTAGCCATCTTTTCTTTTTAATTGGTATCAGATCTTAGGTTCTCTTGCTATAAGTTTAATTACCTAAAGATAAAGATCCATAATATGGCTAGTTTTGACAATGATTTGCCTCAAGAAGATAGTTTAACCAATAGACCACCTTTCTTTAATGGAACGGATTATCCTTATAGGAAGTCTATAATGCAAATTTTCTCAGAATCCATAAATTTAAGAGTTTGGACAGTAGTAGAGGATGGATATGAATTCCCTACCACATCAAATGAACAAGGTCAAACAATTTCAAAAAGGGTTAGAGACTTTAGTCAAGTTGAACTTAGAAATGCTCAATGGAATGCTAAGGCTAAAAATTTAATAACAAATGCTCTAGGGAGAGATGAATACTTTAGGATCTTATCTTGTAAAACCGCTAAGGAAATGTGGAAAGTGTTAGAGACTACATATGAAGGCGCAAATAAGGTAAAGAGATCAAAACAAAATGCACTCACTAGAGAATTTGAAACTTTTGAAATGCTTGATGATGAAAGTGTTTATAACTTGCAAAAGTATTTTACTCACATCATTGCAAGATTGAATGCTTTATGTGTACATTACAATGGTGAGCAATTGATCAACAAAATTCTAAGATGCATGACCAAGGATTGGGATGCCAAAGTTTCGGCCATCTATGAATCTAAAGATCTTGATACAATGTAAATTGCTCCACTTTTTGGAAAGCTTCAAGAATATGAATTTGAAATGAAAAGGCATGCTCTAAGAGATCACACCAAGAAGAAGAAATTTTTTTTGCTCTCAAGTCCACACCCTCCAAGGATATTGAAATTGATGAATCAAATGAGGAAGACATTGATATGGATGAAATGAGACTTTTCATCAAAAAGTATGGAAAACTCTTCAAAAAGAAGAATCTTCAAAGATCATAGCTCCTTGCTGCCCAAGGGAGATCAAAAGGAGATTCTAACCCCCCCCCCCCCCAATGCTTAAGTTACATGCTTTGAATGTGGAAAGCAAAATCACAATAGAAGTGAATGTCGTACACTTCAAACAAAGAGCAAAAGTGACAAAAAGACAAGCAAAAATAAGAAAAAGAGCAAAAGAGCATACATGGCATGGGATGAAGATACTTCAAGCTCAATTTCTTCATTAAGTGAAGAGGAAGCCAACATTTGCTTAATGGCACAAGAGGAAGATGAAGAAAATGAGGTAAACTCTATATGCTATTCTTTAACCCTTCCTATGATGAATTGAAAAATGCATTTAAAGAAATACATGACAAAGCAATGGAATGTGCTAAGAACATTAGATTAGTTAGAAAGCATAATGATGACTTACTTAAACAATTAGCATGCTTAAATGAACAACTTGATGATTTGAAAAATGAAAATGAAACTTTAAAGTTGTTGGGTGCTAGTTCTAGTTGTATAGTATGCTTATCTAGATCTAATGATGCATCATCATCATCATCTACATCATTTACTACATGTGAGAAGTTTAAAGATGAAATAAAAAGATTAAATGATGATTTAGAGAAATTTACATGAAGATAAAACTTGAATGTTATACTTGGTAGACAAAGATCCACACATGTTACTTATGGTTTAAGTTATGTTAAACCTAACATGCATCCTTTAAATCTTAAAAAGGCATTTTATGTACATCATGGATGTATTTCTAAGAGTCCATTCATTAAATTCAATTATTGTGGAAGAAAAGGCCATAATTCTTACAAATGCAAGTATAAGAAAAACGTGAAAGGTTACAAATAAATTTGGGTTGTAAAAGGTATTTAAACCCACTATTTTTAAATGATGGGCTGCTGTTATTATTAAACCCACTTACAAACTGTTCGAGTGGCATTGAGTAGTTTTATTTTAAATATCACAAATGAGTCACTATTCTCATAGTTTCATTAATCCTACAATTATTTATCTACAATTATCTTGTGATATGCTCTTTATCTCCTAAACACCGATCACCTATAAGTTTGTTGTTAACAAGAATGAACTAAAATCATTCTTGAGAAAAAAAAGTGAAGATAAAAAATAAAAAATATAGCAATTAAATGAAGAAAAATTCCTCCTTTATAATATCAATAATAAGTAATACCCATTGGATTTTTGACCCTTTTGCCCCTCATTAATTAATTAATAATCAATTTGCCCCTCCCCCAGAACTATCCACCATCTTGCCCCCATTTATTCTATTAAGGAAAAGATGTAGTCGACTAAATTGACAAAAAAAATATGAACTTCGAAATTTAATCGACTACAACACCATCTTGATCGATTAAATTTCGGGGAGATTTAATCGACTAAAAATTTTATTTAGTCGATTAAATTGCGCAGAAAACCCTATATACAGCCTTTCTCGGTCTCATTTGAAATATTTTCGTTTTGTAACCTACTCTATCTCTTGTTTGTCATCTGTGATCCTTCCAATCATGATTACATTTCATCCCACCATCTTTAAAGCCTTAATATTGTGAAATCATTGTCATTCCACTTATATTCTCATTTGTTGCCCCCAAAATCCGAACCCTGCTCCCAAATTCGTGTGAAAGATGAGCTCAAGTCCAAACATGTATGTTACAATGATTTACTATGATGGAAAGCATTATGAAGGCCCCAATGGTGTTCAATTTGAAGGAAAAACAAAAATATTGAAAATCAAACCAGTCACTATGTATAATGAGCTGAAATGGAGAATTCACCAAAAATTGGGGCTACAAGGCAGCCAATGCGTTCAGCGTATGATTGCCAGGGTAGAGTCTACAGTTAGTAAGGATGTTATATTCTACATTGGTAACGATATATGTTACGATGAAGATGTGGAAAGTGTCATAGATGCAATTATTGACCGAAAATTTCAAAATTTTATTGAGATATATGTTGAAATATACTATGGTCAATCTTGATCTGCACCTATGCGTGAAAGAAGTCAGAGTCAAGAAGATAGAGTCGTCGATTTATTTGCACCTGCACATGTCTTAAGTCAGATAACACTGAGGGAAATAGACGAGGATGAGCATAAGGAGGATATGGACAGTTATGACGATGGTGAACCTGAGAGTGTTATTCCGCTAGGTGACACCTCAGATACGGACGTAGAGGGGAATTTTGACGCTGACACAAACTCAGGAAACCTGAGTTCCCAGGTTATGGCACCACTTCATGTTGACCCTGTTAGCAGTGGTAATAAATAGTAAATTAAAGTTTTAAATGAACATTTCATATTTCTATTATCATTCGTACTGAAAGAAAAGTTTAAATTTTGACATAGGTTCTGAGATTGAGCCATTTTGGAACGAAAGCCCACATTATTCCTTCATTAATTGGGCTCACCCTAATGATGAGACGGAGATATTGTATGGCGACGATGACTTCCACGGTGACTGGAAATTAGGGGATCCATTATATTTGTACCAGGAGTTTCGTAGTAAATCTGAAATGCAACATGCAGTCAAATTATATTGTATGAAGGCTCACCGTACTGCTGTAGTGGCAAAAAGTGATGAGCATATATTTGTGATGAAGTGTTGACACCATAATGATGGTTGTCCCTGGTACGTGTGGGCATTGTTGGCGAAGAATGGAAATACTTGGGTGGTTAGTAAATGGGGTAAAGAACACACCTGCCTAAATCAAGGTCTTACCCGGGACCATAGACAGCTGGATTCTGATGTTATCTGTGCAGCCATTATGAGTATGTATTATGCGATGTTTGGTTTAATAAGTTATGTTTATGTTATTTAGGGTTTTTTTATTGACAGTGCTAACTTTGAATTTTTATAGGTATGTTAAAAGAAGATCTATCTCTAAAGCCAGTTCTTATTCAGGAGAGGGTTCAAAGTTTGTATGGATACAACATAACTTACAGGAAGGCTTGGAAGGCTAAAATGAAGGCCATTGTGAAATTGTTTGGTGACTGGGATAAATCATATGCATTCTTGCCTGGTTGGCCGACATACATGACATAGGTTAATCCTGGTTCAGTGTTCAAGATTGATCCGGAGCCATCATGATGATGTCCACCCCGCAGACCCTCGACCTCAACTCACCCTGTACGTAGCTAAGGTTATGTTAGAAGACCCGCACCATCAGCTCTGAATACGAACACAATATCTCAGCCAAAACCCTAAGATGTGCTGCCTCCAACAACGCCACAATGTGAAATCCCTCTGTCATAAAAAATGTTGTATCCAATGATTTCGGAGGACATAAGGGTCGGTTCACATGGTCACGTACAAATGCATCATGAACCGAGAGGTCATCCTCAAACAAGTATCCAAATGGGAGGTCGACAGTAGCAAGCTTTTCGTCTTGTGGCATTGACGAAGACGGCCTGTCTTGTCGTTGCTTCGTGCCTCTCTCACTTTCGACATTGCTTGATCTTCTATGGCCAGCTATTTTAACAAGCGTACCTACAATGCAAGTGGAAACAATATCAATAACTCGGACAATAACAATATCAAAAATCAGACAATAACAATATCAAATTTTTTGAAATATCAATATCAAAATCAAAACCTAACCGTAACATAAAACAGAAACCCTAACCCTAACCCTAACATAAAGCGACAAAAACTCAAACAACATTCTACCATAAAACAGGAAAAAAACAGAAACAATATCATGTAAAGTAGAAAAAAAAACCAAAACTTAAAACACAATGCAAGTGGAAAAACGTTACCTACAATGTCAGTTTCTCAAGGTGGATAGTTGAGATGGTGCAATCGGATGACCAAGGGGAGGGAATTCGGTCGGTTCTTGAAGAGGTGGTATTTTGGGGGCTTTTAATCGACTAGGGTTTGAAAATAACCCCCTTTGCGAAATGGGGGAGTTTTTTAAAAATTGATCCTGCACAATTTAATCGACTAAATAAGATTTTTAGTCAATTAAATCTCCCCGAAATTTAATCGATCAAGATGGTGTTGTAGTCGATTAAACTTCGGGGTTCATATTTTCTGTATTTTGTCAATTTAGTCGACTACATCTTCACCTTAATCGACTAAATGGGGGCAGGATGGTGGATAGTTCTGGGGAAGGGGCAAATTGGTTATTAATTAATTAATGAGGGACAAAAGGGTCAAAAGCCCCCATTGAGCTAGTGATGATAACACAATATTTCTAGAATTGTAAATAGAAAGCAGAGGTTGAATAGCTTTAGCTCAAATTTTAGTACTATAATAGTACAATTGCCATTCAAACAAAAAAAACCATCCAACCTTTTCTCAGTCCATTCCCATTACGAAAGATTTCTTATACCAACAATTGCAAATTTCCAATCCAACCCAAATCTTTTAAGCAACTACCGACTACCCATCCATTGGTCGAAGCAAATCCTAAAGGGTCTCAAGGAGTGATTTGCAGCAAATTGAATTCTTTAAATTAAGTCAACTTTCATTCATATTTGTTATATGATATCAGATAATTCCATAAATCCTACTATTATTAACCTATAATCGTATTGGGATTTTCTCTTTATTTCTTATTAATTAATGATAGTGTTGCTCGGTTTGACTTAAAAATGGAAAAGCAGGCAACCCACCTTGCCTTGCCCCGCCGTATCCCGCCAAAAAATGACTAACTCGTTTCGCCTCGCATTTAAAAGTGGGTTGAAAAACATAGTCCATTTCGCCTCTCTTTTGAAATGTATAAAGTAAAAGTTAAAAAGAAATTAATTAATTCATCAATGGAGAGTATGTGTCTTGCATTGAAAATTGGAAAAAGGTTTTTCTATTAAAAGGATATTAGTTTCTGGTCGACCATGATGAAAAGTGCGGTCGTCGACAAAGAATGTGCAAGAGAAAATTATTAATTTCTGAATTTTATTCATATTTTCTTATTAAGTCAAGTGATATTTTAATATATGTTTGAGAAACATTTTCTTGATGCTTTTTGTATCTTTCTTTCATTTCCCTTGTTAATTTTGCTGATATGTTTTCTTATGATTTTAGCAATGTTAATAAGATTGTCATTGCCATTTTTGTCAAAACCCAATTTAGGGCACATGACATACGCACAAGTTAACTAAAATTTTCCATTTACTAGCCTAGCAAGCCTAATTTTATCAAATATACACTTAAATTTGTCAAAATTTTACAATTAATTTGCTTATAGAAATAATGGAGCAACTCTAAAAATAGTAACCTATAATCTTTATAAGCCTAAGTGCATAGGTGGATTAGGGGTGATCAACCTTAGAATCCAGAATAGAGCTTTCTTTCATAAGCTTGCTTGGAATTTGATTAACTCGCCTCACTCATTGTGGGCTCGTGTTGTCTCTAGCAAATATAGGAGAGGGGTGGATCTTCGAAGGGAGATGATTCACAAAACCTATGATTCACACTTTTGGAAAAATCTGTGTAGTGTGTGGCCTTCGTTTCTTCAAGCAACTCGGTGGGAGATTGGTGATGGCAATGACACGATATTTTGGAAAGATAATTGGCATGGTTTTTCAGATAGTCTCGTATCCCTAGCTACATCAATGCCTACGTTGAATGGTATGCATCTTCCTGCTAGTCATTTTGTGAATAACGTTGGTCTTACATGCATCAATATTTCACTGACCATGTTATTGCAAGAATCCCTGCAATCCCTACTCCTTGCGAGTCAGCTGGTCATGATCGTCTTATTTGGAAGAAAAAGAAGGTAGGTTGCTCATTGGTAAAAACTGCTTATTATTCTATGCTTAGTTTTCTTCTTGAGAAGGTGCGAAATACTTGGACTAGCTTGTGGAAATGGAATGGCCCTCCGAGAGTTAAAACATGCATGTGGATAATTATGCATGGTCGGCTTCTTACTAAAGATCGCACTGCTACTTGGAGTGGCGGTCACAGTTTCTGTTTATGCTGTCCTGGTGAGCTGGAAATGAACCTCCATGTCTTGCGTGATTGCAAGCATGCACGCGGAATCCGGGACTGTCTAGTTTTACCTCATCATATGCGCTCATTCTATAGCGTCGACTTCAGAGGCTGGGTTGAAAAGAATATTACAATGACATGGAGTCATGAGAGCCTAGATGATTGGCGTGATTTATTCTTCATCTCTTGTTGGTTTTTATGGAGTTGGAGGAATAGAAGTGTCCATGACTCTAGTTTCACTCATCCCACTCAAGGGTTGAAACTAATTCGTATGTATATTGAGGAGGTGTGCAACAGTAGGGGTAGGAAGCTATTGCAGACTGGTAGCTCCAGTAATATCCGTTCTGTTAAGTGGATACCACCGAGAATAAATTGGGTGAAGATCAATGTTGATGGAGCGGTTGAAAGGATTAGCGAAAGGGCTGCTTGTGATGGGTTAATCCGATCTGCTGATGGTTCATGGCTAGGAGGTTTTGAGTATCATATTGGTTGTTGTACCCCATTTATGGCTGAATTGTGGGGAACCCTTAAAGGTTTGGGGTTGGGCTGGCAATTGGGGTTTAGGAAGGTGGAACTAGAAGGAGATGCTTCTGAAGTTTTCTCTATTCTTGCAGATTGCAATGCAGCTTGTCAGCCGCGCATCGTGGCTAAGATACAAGCACTTAAGTTATTGCTACGGACTGGGAGGATACACTTAATCATATTCATAGAGACGCAAATTCATGTGCAGATTGGTTAGCTAAGTCTGCTCTTCAGAAAGGCTCTGGATTTTAGTATCATCACCTTATGCCAAATGAGCTTGCTCATCTTTTTGATCAAGATCTCCAAGGGGTTATTGACCCTGGATAGTTTGTTAGTTTTTGTTTTTTTTCTGTCGTGTTTTGTTAGCCCCTTATTGTATATATATATATATATATATATATATATATATATATATATATATATATATATATAAACCTTGCCTATACGAATGATGTTCGAGCTCACCACTAGTAACCAAACAAACACCTATGAGCAAATTGAAGGAGTAAAATCAGAAATTGACTCCGTAATTATATCTGAAAAATTATATAATTAAAATTAGGTGAGCTGCGATGCAACTTAATGAGTAAACAATAGGATATATAGCAAGTGGAACGTGATGGCATATAAAATAATATTTAATTCAATAAATATGATAAATCCTCAATTGCCAAATCAATTTATATAAATGTCACAAATTAATATCATATCAAAATAATATGCTAACCAAGCAAAAATTAAAGGTTGAAAAGTAAATTTTAAATTGAGCATGTGGAGGACGAAAGCATGTGTTCGATCCTATAGTACTGTCTTCGAAAGGGTTTAAAGTCTTAATCCCCGGACTAATCGCGAAATGATGAATCGATTGAAATATTTCCAAAAAACAAAGAGAGTAAATTTTCAATCCAAACCAATTATTTTCAAAACTAAGACTTTATTAAATAGACAGAGCTTAAAAAATTAAACTATCAAATCCAAATCAGTCATACGTATATAAATTAAAAATTCATATTTTACAAATATAATGTACGCATTTAAGTGGGACATACATAGACAGAACTGCATCACAACAATCATGGGCTTCCCGCCCATCATAACGGTACATGGCTTTCCACCTACAATAAATTAATAATAGGCTTCCTGCCTACAATGGCTTCCCGCATGTAAATAAATCAACTATAAGCTTTTCGTCTACATATGCTTCCCGCTTGTAGATAAATCATGGTGCAAGACTAACATCTACTACTGTTGGTATATAGTGTTCTGATTAAATCTCACCCCAAAACCAATTTCAAAATCATAATACATATAATACATACATTTATCAAAATCAATCACAGGTAATTCACAGTTTCATAAATAACTTCACCAATGTTGGAATATATAACACCTCAAAATTCTAAATTAAATAATTAAAGTATTAAGTGAGAAATTAAGTGATGGATTAGTGAAAATCCCAAATATTAGGCCAAAATACAAAGAAAGGGCAAAACTGTAATTAGCCAACACGCAACCCTAGGAAGATAAAAATTGAGCAGAAGGTCTCAGATGATAAAAATAAGCCTGGAAATGGATTCAGAACAAAAAATTGAGTGGATAGGCAAGTTTCAGAAAAATCAGTGAATAGTGTTTTTCGCGGGTAAAAATACCGCAGTCAGATTGCACCGTAAAACGTGCCAGTGGAATTTTGAGCTCTAGGTTTCAAATATTGATTTTAAATGGTCCATAGAAATAGGAAATATGATTTCTGATAAAATTTGAGGGATTTAAGTCAATTTGTGAAAGTTTGTCAACGGAGCGCGCTGTAGCTTAAAGCAGTGTTTTTCCGGACTATCGAAAAGCTCCAAATTTATCTGAGGGAGTAAAATTAAAGGATTTTGTTAAGATGAAAAATTATTATTTCTCATTAGGTTTTTAAATTGTGAATTTTAGTGATGATCAGAGGGAAATTCGGGTGAATTTTAAATCACGTGGGATCCGGTACCGACTTAAAGTCAAATAAAACACTTGAAATCACTATTCACTATCTCCATCCTCACTTTCTCTCCCTCCCACAGCCGTGACATGCCCTCCCTCTCCCTCATCTATGCAAATTTTTCTTTTCTTCATAACTTCATCATTTCTTAACCGAATCGGACGATTCTTGTCTTGAAATTCGATGGAAATCATCATCCGAACACAACTCACCGATTAGTTTCCCTCAAAACCCTCTCTATTGTGAGAAAAAAGGCATATACAGCCACGACATTTTTGGGAATTTTGTGATTTTGGGGTTGATTTCTTGAGCCATTGCTTGTGGAGTTCTAGGAGGAGTCTTGTGACGTAATTGTGGGTAAGTTTCAACACCTCTCATGGATTGATTTGAAGATTTATTTTTGAAATTGTTTATGCACCCTAAAGAGGGCTTGTTTGATTTGTGTTGTTAGAGAGCTCAAATGGAAAATGTCTATTAGATGATAATGTCTTAGAATGATGTATTAATGCTAGAAATGCAATGAAAATTTTAAGCGAAAAAAAGTGAATTTTAACTTAGAAAAAATTTAGTGCATGAAATGGATTTTTGAGTTTTGTGTTAATGTGTGGTATAGTGAATTGTAGTGTGATTGTATGATGATATAATAGGATGATATGAGGTGTGGAGTGGTTAAAATTGATGGAAATTCATTGGATGTGAATTAGTGAGCAAATCGGCCTTTAGGCAAAAAGAGGTAAAATGATATTGTGTAAATTGCATGGATGATGTTTCATGCTTTAAATGGTAATTAGATGGGTTGTGTTGTGATTATAAAGTGGAAGAATCAATGAAAAATAATGAGTGGTATCATTTGGCATAAAAGAGCCTAGAGTGAAAGATTTAGCAAACGATGCGTAAAAGACGTAAAACGGAGAAACGACGATTGAATTAGCCTTTTGGCAACCTATGGAAGTGTAATAAAATGAGAAAGAAAATTTAGAAAAATAAATCCCTAGATAACACTAATATGGCTGAACCACTTTGTGGGAAAAAAAGGGATTTTGGTGTTTTTACGTTTTGTCGTAATTTGACGTAAACTGACGGCTATACATGGTTGTATAGGTTGCCGTACGTGGATTTAAACCCGGAACAGTGAAACAGTGGACTGCCCTTGGTTTTGGATCAAGTGGATTGAGGTAAGTGATGTGGTTTACACATATTATGTCGAAACTCATGAGTAGATTCAAAGTTCTAAGTGTGTGGAATGGTCCTCTGTGTAGGCGTTCCCTGTGAATCAAGCTGTAAGTGGAGTTCTGCGGTGCTCAGTGGAAGGAAAAAGAAAGGTAACCTCTTGGTACTGGGGCTTGTTCCCCTTTTGTGTTCCACCTTGCTAGTTGATGGCAATGGTAGGAAGTGTGTATGAGTAGTGTAGAACAGCATGAGCATGCATGTGCATTATCACAGTGGGTACTTATGTACCAGATCTCTGGCCAGTAGATATTTTTAGCCTTCGGGCAAGTGTTTCCGGACTGCCACTGGATAGGTCTCCGAGAGGGAGTTCCAGTTGACCCAGGGTCGTGGTGTGTTATCCGGATAGGAGCACACTAGGTTGTCTCGGGTGTATATGGTTGGAAGGGGTACCTAGGTGGGTTGTTCTATGAACACGCCAGGGGTAGTACCCATAGGTGTATAGCCGAGGACATGGCGTGGTATTGGTAGCTACCATCCCGCATGTCGTAGTTGTTCTGATATATTCCCCCTTTCTCTAAATCCCTTGCTTTATCCCGTTTTATAACAGTGGTGTTGTTTTTATCCTATTTGTATACATCGAAGTGAACCATTGGGCGGAGTTTTCTCCAGAACCTCTTGGTTACTGAGATATATCCGTATATCTCACCCCGTCTTGGGGCATTATTTCAGGGTGTACCAGTGGATATGGAGCAGCGGGCAAGAAGCCCGCATGAGGACGAGTGGAGCAGTGGTGTAGAGTTTAGCTATCATGTCATTTTAGTTTATGAATTTATTTGGCAAGTGAAGTGTAATATGTAAATATTTGTAGTTTAAAGTTAAAGTTGTAAATGTAAATGTAATCCAGTGTTGTAAATGTACCATGGATGTATGTAATATGATGGAAGGGCTTTAGGCCTATTGTAGGTTTATGATTATCTGCATTATGGTTTATGCATGAAATTGAATGTTAGTTATTAAAACTATAAAGGATTTAAAAGTAATATACTTATGTTTTAAGTGTATATTGGATTGGGTTGTAAGAGCCCCAAGGCGTTGTTGGACCTTGTGTGTGCCACCCATTGGATGTTGCTGGATTTCAGGTGTATTAGTGGTGTTAAACAGGTTATGCAAATTTGGGGATTCTTGGAAATACAAAGGAAACTCTGGCGAATTTTCTGTAGAATTGGCAGTTTTTGGGTGAACTTTAGAGGAGCGTATCTCTCTCCACAGTGGTCCGATTGGAACGTGCCATACGCCATTTTGAAGCTTAAGATGTCCCCTACGTTGTATCAAAAGCCTAGGTTCATTGGTGGTGTTCGCAGCCCATGGGGGCTGTTGTCACACACTGCCCTGTTCTGTCCTGTTTTATTGGGCAGATTTGACGTAGTTTTGAGAAATTAATTCCCGCTTCGTTACTTGGTCAAATTAAGCGTACGATATATCAAATCGAAGTTTGAGGTGTCTAGTTTATGGTGTAAAAGTTTGAGAGGCAGTGTCCTTGTGGTTAGGTGCAGTTTATTCCGTGAAGTTTGGACGTTTTAGGCTGTTTTGGAGTTGGTAGACAATGTTGTTTGTCCAACTTCAAACGGCGATAACCGGAGCTCCCGAGCTCGGAATTGAGTGTGTGATAGCTTGATAGAAAGGTAAGTGAATAAGGAAAAAAGATAACCTGGATTTTAAGTTTGGATTTTTATTTTATGTTCGTAGAAAAACAGATTGGCAAATCCTGTTAAGTGGTAAAAACGTAAAAAGTGAGGAATTGGCTAAGTGGGTTTATGGGAACCCCTTAGTATCTTGTAGGTAATAAAATAAAGTGTATAAATAGTTAAGAAAGTCTTCCGCTAGTGTTTCAGTTACGGTCACAGCTTTTTATTATTACGCTTTTTATACTTTTACTGTTCGCGTAATAATCGGAAAAAGTTTATTCTCATTTTTATAAATGAACTGCTGTGATTGTAACTGCGCTTAATATCATAATTAATGTTAACAATACCGGTACGTAACGGGCTGTTACAGAATACTTTTCAAATATTCAACCACATATTCAACCACTAAATTTCTAACTTTCATAACATTTCTCAATTCCATAAAAACGAAATCAGATATTTTATAAGCAATATAGTAGCAACATCAATAATTCCAAAATTCTATATTTTTCTACGTCATTCAAATAATAGTATAAAATCTTTCAAACCTTAAATTCTAAGAATATAAATATATCAATTTCATAATATATTCTAAATCATTTATCAAGTACAGGCAAAATAAACAAGGAAAAAGTATTTATCAAATCATCGGAGATAAAGTTATCTCCAGTGAAGTCAAAATGAAGTTGTTTTGGGTTATAAGATTAAAAAATTATAATTATAAAGACTAATATAACCCTGTAATATATTATAATTACAAAAACACCTTAATTTCCGTCCCAAAACGACGTCGTTTTGAGCTCACTGGAGATAACTTTATCTCCGATAACTGGAGAAATCCTTTACCCAATAAACAATTAAGCAAATTGCCTATATTCATTTTAGTGTTCATTTTTTTTTTGGCAATCATTGTGGATGAGTTATCTATATTAAGCCCAAAATGACGTCATTTTAGGACAGAAATCAAGGTATTTTTATAATTATAATTTATTTCATAATTATAATAATCTTTCTCATTATAATTTTTTATTCTTTTAACGCAAAATGATGTTATTTTGGTGATGAATATACAATTTTTACCTACATTCATTATAAAAACATTAAAATCTTTGTTTTACTCCACTTTGTTGATTTGTTCCCTCGAACATTTAAATATCAAATATTCTACCTTTATATTTATAAAATAATAAATTAAATAATAACAGTAGAAATTAATTATAGTTTGGAGTTACATGGTCCCCACTATTTATTCAGATATATCCACGACCGATAAAATATAACTCCAAGATAATTTTCAACCAACTCTTCCGTTTTTAAGATCAGCTATGTACCAACAAATTCTAGCAGAGTTAGTAAATAGCTTGGGTTCCTTAAACATGTTGATAGAGGTTCGATCCCTGGTGTATATGAAAAAGATTTTGTTGGGAGAGATATACCCACTTAATGTGATCTCCTACCTCGAAAGGATTAGTCTATTGTCGGTTGGAGATACCTTGGAAACCAAAAAAAAAAAAAAATCAGCTATGTACTTTGTAGAGTGTACTACACACTCTTGTATGCATTTACGAATAGTATTTGGCTTAATACCTCCCTGGTAGTGTTGTTTCAAAAGTAAAACCTGGTGGGGAAACTATTCTGGTTGAGAGATGTCCAAATATCATTAGTGAATATCTTTGCAGCTTCATCTATTGTCACCGAGAGAAGAATTTATATAACAATACGGAGGATATGGAATTTGTATATCATTAATTATAAAACTTATTTTATTGTAAAACATGTTCGTTAGGCATATCATCATTATATCGCATTTGTTTTGTGAAACATGTTTTTGCTGTCAAAATTTGTAATTGATAGAATTTTTAAGAAAAATCGATAAATGAGTAAATTAAAGAAACTTTGATTTCAATAAAGTTGTGAGAACCATATAGATAAATAAAAGAAAGAATGAGAGTTTTTCGACAATGATTTTTTTTTCTCGACATATTAAAATTGATTTACCGTTTTATGATTAATTTAATTTGGGACTAATCTTAAAATTAAAATTTTAAATATTTTTCAAAAATTATACTAAAAAAATTGAACACATGATTATGGATATTGAACTTCAAAAGAATGACAGTCTGTCGACAGTGAACTTTGAAAGACAGAACACAAAAGCATAAGCAAATAATAAAATCAATTATAGATTTTATTGTGACTTCCCCGTGAGCCTCGAGGGTCACGAGGGGAAGTTTCAAAACTAAAATATATTATAATATAAGTACAAATAAAACACATGACATTTTTTATGAGTAAAAGATAAATAAAGTATAAATTTGTTCGACAACAAATTACTGAACATGGAATGTAGATATAAAGCGATTATTTATTTTTTAATGGGAGCAATATTTTTTGTGTCTTTGAAATGACACAAATTGTATTATTTAAAATGATAAACATTTTTTTTACATGAAATATACAATTAAAATAGTAAAAGTCAAACAATCGATTACAAATAATATTATTGCTTTTAAAATAAAATTATCTTTAAATTTAAAATTAATAATTTATGTTTGAAAAATTTAAACATCCGATAAAAATTGAATTTAAATTCTTGCATTCAATTTGGGCTTGGAAAAGATGTCACAATAATGATTTTATGGGTAAAGTGTGTATCATTTAAAAGGATGTAAAATTGTGTCATTTTAAGAGAGAGAAATAGATAGATAAAGGAGGAGAGAGTTGATAAAAAAATAAAGGTGTGGGTCTCACTTCTTTGTGAGAGTGAAAGGATATAAATTGTGTCATTTAAAAGGATAAATAATTTTTCCTGATTTTATATATTAAATCCTGAAACTTAGTTGAGTGGATGAGGCAGAATCTCGGTAAGATATCTATTAATACCATTTTAGGGAGGTGTATAAAATTTAAATCCTTGAAATAAATAATTAAGAATAAGTTTTATATATAATTTAAAGAGTTGAAATTTATGAAAAAAACTCGAAAGATTCTACTCTCCTCAAAAAAGTAATTAAGATTAGTATAGAATTTTTTTTATTTTTTTATTTCGATTGCTATTATTATTTTAAACAAAGAGGATGTTACAATTTTCATGCTCATCTTTCTCTTGAATTTGTTTTGCTTATTCCAATGGTTGATCAATCTTTTGTCTTTTCATTTGGTTACCTGTGCACTTCTGTTTTTTTACAGAGGAAAAAAGCTTGACCAAGGAAATTTCCTTTTCCTTTTTTAATTTTTGTTTTTTCATGTTTATTATTTCTTTGTAATAAATAATAATAAAAAATTGGCATTCACACGGATTATGTTTATGGGCAGAACTTGCCTATCATGCAATCTTATTGGCTAAAGTACCATTTTATAATTTTTAGACAAAAGAATTATCCGATTAAAGTTGATTGGATAAGTTTTTCCAAAGTAATGCAGTCAAACATGTCACCTATGCTGACGGGACTAGTCCCGTCACTGATACTGACGGGACTCATGTCACGTCAGCGCCACGTAGGCAGTCCAATTACCGTAAAGCTTCGGAAGTCCATAACTTGTGACTCGGGTATCCAAATTACATGATTTTTTTTTTGATTTCACATAACTTTTTGAGATCTACGTAATGACACCTCATTTGACATATTTTATCTCCCACAAATATAGTTTGAATTTATAACAATTGTACCACAATCACAAGAGTATTTATCCATAAGATCTTCAAACTATGTTTGTGGGAGATAAAATATGTCAAATAAGGTATCATTGCGTAGATCTCGAAAATTTATGTGAAATCAAAAAAAAAAACATCTGATTTGGATACCCGAGTCACAAGTTATGAACTTCCGAAGCTTTACGGTAATTGGACTGCCTACGTGGCGCTGACGTGGCACGAGTCCCGTCAGTATCAGTGACGGGACTAGTCCCGTCAGCATAGGTGACATGTTTGACTGCATTACATTGGAAAAACTTATCCAATCAACTTTAACCAGGTAATTCTTTTATCTAAAAACTATAAAATAGTGCTTTTCCCAATCTTATTAGAATCAGACTAGTCATAGATCCGATTGGGGTATTGAGTTATTGGATCAATGATTCAACCAGTGGGTCATCATGGGTTGAACCACATGTATATATATATAAATTTATATTTTATATTTAATTATATAATAATATTTTAAATGGTGGAATTCAAACACAAACTTAATATAGTCTAATGGTAAGTAATATGATGTATATCCTCAATGTAGGCGTTCGATTCCCATTAATATAATCTAGTGGTAAGTAATATGATGTATATCCTTAATGTAGGTGTTGGCTTCCATTAGGTGTAATTTTTGAAATAATTCTATTAATTTATTACTTATATAATAACTATATTAAATAATGCATATCATCCAACAAATGAAGGTAACCTAGTAATAAGTGATGGTACCCCTCACTTCAAAGTGCTGGGTTTGATTCCGAGCTGCTCTAGGATTTTAGCTCTGGATCATTAAAATATTTTTTATGGTCCAGGATCATTCAATAATTTGATATTTTTTTTTCACAATATCAATTTTTTCTTTTCCTTTTTAACTTTATTATTTTTTCTCATTTCCACTTTTACCCTTCCATTTATAATAAGAGACCATAAAAAAATAGTGATCCCGGACCACAATAAATAATCTCCTGAATCACCCACGCTCTTCCAACTGCTACAAATAGCTCTGGATCACCCACACTCTTCCAACTGCCACAAACAGTGGTGAAGTCAGGGAGGGGTTAGGGGCGTCCCCTCACTTTTAAAAAAGGACTACTAGTATTGCCCTTGACAACCATCCTTAGTTATTACAAGGGTTGTCTACTGTATTTTTCCTTAATTTTGTTGAAAGATTGAATTAATTTAAAAGATATAAAAATATGAACTATTAGGAATACATAGAAGAAGTAAATTTGAATAAAATGTATATTTAAACATAACAAATTTGGGTTTATTTTCTAATCAATCTCAAATATACTTGATGTCTATCTAAATTTCAGTATTTATTAGATAAATAAAGTACGAAGCATAGAGCTAGGATTTGAAAATTGGATATTTTATAAATTTAGCAATGAATTAGGAGAATGACTCCTTAAATGAGCCTTAGCGATCGACCCATTGAATTGAGCTTAGTGATCGACCCATTGGATTGAGCTTATGTGGTTGGTCCAAAACAATATGATAGGATCCATTTCACCGAATATATTAAAAAATTTATGTAAGTATTTAATAAAACTATTTATTATATGTTTAATTTTAAAGAGGGTCAACAAAACAAACAATGAAACCAAAATTAAAAAAAAATTTGTCCCTTAATAAATTAATATGGACAACATTTTATTCTATGGTACAAACTATTAAAAAAAAAAAAATTCCTTTATCCCAGCGTTACCTTAACAACCTGTGAGGATGATTAGTTAAACCAAGGTTTTGTGTATACATCCTCATGTAAGTTTTGTTTTTAATTTTTTGGCCGGGTTAATCAGTTAGGAAATATAGTTTTTAGGATTTATTCTTTTCACGACCCTCTTCTTTTCTCTTCTGCCTTCTTCTCATTGTTCACCGTAACGTGATTTATCTTCAAATTGTTAATTAAATATACAGGAAAAGGATATCTTCTTGTTTGCAAAGCTAGATAAAAGTGCATCTCCAATTACAGAACGGGTTGGTAGAAATAGTATGTTTCTTTATTTGTAAAGGTGTAAAGGATTATTTGTTTTTTTTTTTTTTTTTTGAGTAAATACTATTTTTGGTTCTTAACAAAAAAATACGGTACCCGTTTTAATCTCTTACAAAAAAAATTAGTCTTGAGATCCCTAACAAATTCAAAGTGGACCCATTTAGTTGAAATTGTGGTCCTCACAAATTCAAAAAAGACCCATATTAGTCCTTCAAAATGACTAAAAGGATCCACTTTGAATTTCATAAAGACCAATTGACTAATTTATTTTCATTTTTTTTTTGTAAAAGACTAAAGTGGATATCATATTTTTTGTTAGGAACACAAAAGAATATTTACTTTTTTTTTTTTTAATCCAAGAGTGGCACATTTCGTAGCAAAGTGTGTCCCAAGAATTGGATCTTGTGTTCGATCTCTCCCAATCGCTAGTTCTAGTGTCTTGTTCCGAAGACATGATGATCGGAGATTTGGAGGTGGTTAAATAAGAATACCTCCTGATATATAAAAAAAAAAGTTTTTATCATTTCTCCGTTCATTCTAAGAGGACTATATTGTATTAGAATTTTAAAAGATTTTTTTTTGAGATAAAAAATCTAATAGATTTTAAAAGACTATTTAGAATTAAAGGGATTTTAAGGAATTTTTTTTTACAATCAAGATTTCATAAGATTGGATTTTAAATGATTTTAATAGAATTTATAAGATTTAAAAAGACAATATGAATTTATAAGATTTTAAAAAATCATACGAATTTTCAACAAACATTCAAAATTACAAAAGTCAATAAAAAAACAAAGAAATGCAATGATATTAATAAAAAATATAATATAATATAATTTTCTCAATCAGTAAAACATAATATAATTTTTAACAAACATTCAAAATTACTAAGCAACAACTCCACATATCTAAAGCTCATGCATTAGCATTTTCTCATTCATGCTCTTGGGTTTGACCAAAGGGTTGAAAATTATTTTCTTCATTTGGTATCAGAGCTTTGCATATATGATTATAAGACCCAAATTTTTTTATTTATTAAAATAATTCTAAATTTGCATATAGAACCTAAAGTTCATGATAACATTTTGTTTGAAATTTTTTGCAATTGATCTTGGAAACTTTGGGATTTTGTTCTACATGATGAGAGTTTTCTAACCATATATCATATGCATGTTTTCATTAAGTATTCTAAGAAATTTTTGAATCTGAATTTCTCAGTTTTATTACATGAAAATTTAGAAAATTTCTCAAATTATTTTCAACTGATACATTGAAACCTTAAATTGCCTTGAGGCTTTTGAAAAAAAGTCTTTAGTTATCTATTGAAACAAAAATTATTTGAAATCGTTTTCTATAGCGAAAGAATTTCGTTCATGAATGTATTGTTACGAAATATAGAGTTCATATTATAAAAGTTTCAATCTTTCTTTAAATTGATATTGTTTCATTGATGTAAAGCAAAAATCGGTTTGAGGGTTTTAGTTTCCCTATTGTTTTCCCATTATTTTATATTGTCTTTAATATAAAAATCACACATTTTTCGTGCCAAGAAAAATTGTGACCCATAACTCGAAAAATTATTATTTTTTAAATTCCAAAAGCTCTCAAAAATTAGCTGTTTTTGATATGGATTATAATAGAATCTTGTTTGTTTGTTGTTTCTGAATTGTTTTGTGATGAAAATCGCTCAAAATTTTGTTATTTTTGAGTTTTGATAAAGCTCCTATGGAGGAACATGATTCCAAGCGGGTCAACCCGCCAAAGAAAGAAGAAAACACTACAATAGAGAAATATCAAGAAATCTCAGGGGTTAAGGTGAGATTGTAAGAGAATCATCCTATTGATATTTCTCATTAAAAAGTCTCACGAAATTCACAATAATAGAAAATCCATTAAAATTGTCAGATTTTAGAATACCACAAAATTATTTTTCCTTTGTTTAAAATCTTGATTGAATACCAACATATTTGGCCTGACTCTAAAATAATATTTTAAAATTCTAATCGAATATCACGTGACTTTTTTTTTCAATTCTTTAAAATCCTAATTAAATACTAATGAATTTTTTTGTCCAAAAATAATTCATTAAAATTCTTTGATATCCCAATACAATACACCCCTAAGATTGGTAATCCGCTCAAACTTTATCACCAGTTTTGGAAAGTAAATTCTGGAGGGAGCAATGCAACATATTATTGTTATATTTTAGGAAATTTATTATCTTATTTTATATAAAATAATCATTTCATGTTACTTTCGTATTAAAAATTGTGACATCTTTTTTTTTTTTTAATGAATGGTGGGCCACATGTCTATGGTAAAAATACTATCTCCAACAACATGAAAAAATAAATCTCTACATTTTAAGCCAAAGAATTTTTTGGGACGCGTGTGCATGAACAGTGATGGTTTTGTATTACATTTATCGCAAAAAGCTACAATTTTCTATATGAAGGCATTTTCAAATGAGGAGGGTTATTCTTACTACCAAGATTTTTTGCTACCAACTCACTACCTATCTAATCACCAATGGATCAACATTTTTTCTTTTTTCATAAACTTTTTAGCATTTTCTCTCTTTAATTCAATGGTGATTAGATAGATAGTGAGTTAGTATTAGAAAATTTTGGTAGTAAGAATATCCTTCCTCTTTTCAAATAAGGTTATTATATAAGATCATTAAAATAATTAAATGATGACATCATAATAAAATAATAAAAAGATATCAGCACTTATAATTCTGTAGGTATTAACAATGGGTTTAGTGTCTCTTATATTAGAATAGATACAATTATTTTCTACAAATACATAAAAGTGTGGAGATCTATTTTTTTTTCGTTTTATATAGCCCCTTACGAGCCTTACATATTTTTATCAGTGTTTTAAAATCCTGTCTCACCCCAAGGTCGACTCCACTAGGTCATTGACCCCCTCTCTCTGAGAGTTCGGGTTAGTAGTTAGACTCTACTTGCACGTTGACCTCTCTAACTCTCAAAATCCCCCGGTTGAACCCGTGACTCCCGGGAAGTGGCGGACCCACTTGCGGGAAAATGCCCGCAAGTGCGGTAATAAAAATTTTCATTTCAGTTTTTTTCCTTAGTTATATGTCTTTATTTGTCTCTTGATTCAATATATATATTAGAAGTAAATATCTTTTTAAGTTCCTAACAAAAAATATGGTCATCATTTTAGTTCCTTACAAAAAAAATCAGTCTCGAGGTCCCTAAAAAAATTAAAGTGGATCAATTTAGTTAAAATCGTGGTTCCTCACAAATTCAAAAAAGACTTACATTAGTCCTCAAAAAGACCAAAATGTGTCCACTTTGAATTTCATAAGGACCAGGTGACTATTTTTTTTTATAATGGACTAAAGTGAGGACCGAATTTTTTAAAGAGACAAAAAATGATATTTATTCTTATATTAGTTAGCAACGTAGCAATGTATGAAGATGGTTAAAACAACGTAGCAACACAAATTGATTACAGAGAAAACTTATTCTTCTTCCCCCGTCACGTACCCATTCCCATGCTCTCTTCATTCTTTGTTTCCTTTTTCATTTTTATAAAAAGAGAGGACTGATTACAGGTCTGACATTCTCAAATAAATTAATATCTAGAGACAAGACCTTCACTATGATTTTGCTTGCATTCTGTACAGACAGTGTTGACTTTTTTATTCACCACTATAAAAAAGAATGATGATGTATTGACTTTTTTATTCACCGCTATAAAATAGAATGATGATGTATGGATTGTTTTGGAGGATTGGTAAGATTTAAGGGGAAATAATTGGTTAAACTATTGCCTGCAGCTTGTTATGGAAGCAACTATATTATGAGCGGGTCCAAGCATTGATTTAAATTTTCTTTACGAAAAAAATTTCGCCCCTCCACTAAATGTGCGGACAAAAACAAATTTTTCTGGGTTCGCCTCTGCTCCCGGGTCAGAGGGCTCACTGTATTTTTTTTTAAAAAAATTATACACGAAATGACATCGTTTGATGTGTAAAAAAAAGAAAACAAAAACTCGTTGCTTCATAGATTTAGAACTATATCTATAATCTGAATCTTTCTTCTTCTTCTCTTCCGATCTTCTCTCACGGACCCAGATCAAATCTCCCTGATCCAGTGATCTCCTCCACCGTGCTGGTTCTTTTCTCCCCATCGTTAATTTGTCGTGATGCCACCTCTCCTTCGCTATTTTCTATTGGGTTAGTGATCTCCTTTCATATTCTGTTGTAGGTGCACGAGAAGGACAAGAAGGGTTTGAGTTTGATGATATAACTTATACGTTGATTAGCTTGTAAATATTGACTTGTAGATGTAATTAGATGAATTGTGTTAAATATATCTTGAATCTTTAATGATTGGTGGTTTGAATTTTTTGAATTTTTCATATAGGATATATATTTATATTTTTTTAATGTATAAAATTGGGTTTGCGAAATGATCCTGTGATCCCCCGGTTGAACCCTTAACCTCGTGACCCATGACCCCTGATCTCGGCCGAGTCGATGGCAGGGCCGGATTTTTAAACACTAATTTTTATATGTTGTTGCGATCATGGCAAGTATATCGGTCGTACAAGTAATAAAGTAATGAGTAGAGTATCATCCCACGAGGATTAATGCACCAAGTACTATTCTCACTATTCCCTTTAATTTGGACAAATCAATTTGATGTAGAGTGATTTTTGAATTAAAATAAAAATAATTGAAGGCAATTGCAATAAAATTAAAGAACATGCAAGAACACAAAGAATCTAAAGTCCTGATAGGAGAGTTTGGAATCTGGTTGGTGAAGGTGACGTGTCTGTCAAGGCTGTTTACTATTCCTTAACTAATCAGTCCATTTCTGATGCTTATAGCAGATTCAATTGGTCCAGGTTGTGGCAGTGGTTTGGTCCTCAAAAGATTAAAGTGTTTATGTGGAAGGTAATGCATGGGAGGCTTCTAACTAAAGCTAAGATTGCTAGTTGGGGTAGTGGGGATAATTTTTGCCCTCTTTGTGGTCTTGAAAGTGAGTCAGTGCTTCACATCATTCGGGACTGTCAGCAGGTGAAGAGCATATGGTCTTCTTTGGTGCCTCTTGATCGAATGCAGAGTTTCTTCCTTGGTGAATTGGACAGTTGGTTAGAGTTTAAGTTGAGGTTGGCAGGTAATGGAGCTAATTTTGGCTGTCTTATTTCTTTGTCACTTGCTGGAAGGTCTGGACTTGGCGAAATGAAGTTTGCCATGGTTCTAGTTTGCTCTCGATTTTTGATAGAGTAAGAATGATTCGGAATTTGGTTGATGATATAAACAATGCTTGTTGTAATCATTCAAACAGGTTTGCTAAGAGAAGAACAATGAGCATTGATATCTCCTGGCAGTTTCCTTCTCCTTGTATAATTAAGGTAAACACTGATGGGGCTGCTCGTGGAAATCCGAGCATTGCAGCCTGTGGTGGTGTAATGAGAGATGCTAATGGAAAGTGGTTGGGTGGTTTTTCCTATAGGCTGGGGTTTTGTACCTCTTTCAAAGCGGAGTTGTGGGGTGTGCTTAAGGGTTTAAAGATGGCTTGGGGTACTGGCTATCGTACTCTGTGGTCATTGAAAGTGATTCTTCCAGTGTAATCACTCTGCTAATCAAGAATGGTGTAGAAATCCGTGAGTGTCATATGATATCTCGTATACGGATATGGATACAAAGGAATTGGACAGTGTCTTTTCAGCATACTTATACGGAGGGAAATTCTTGTGCTGATTGGTTGTGTAACATCCTGGGCGCTTATAAGGGCGGGGAGTGATCGCCGGTGCGAAAAGACATGGACAATGAGCGGCTCCTGATAGGCTTCCAGCGTGGGGGTTACATGCATGGATGAATCGAATCGACACGCGAAATAGAGAGATTCTAAAGACTGTACAAATGTGAGACTGCACAGTTTGAAATAGCTTATAAGAATTAATTGGTACTACCTATACTAACAAGATGCATCTGCTTTTCGGTAGCCCAGAATAGAAGAACTCTATAGTTAAGCGTGCTTGACTTGGAGAAATTCTGGGATGGGTGACCTCCTGGGAAGTTTTCCCAAGAAGTGTGCGAGTGAGGAAAAAGCACACTGAAAATTCTCGTGTTAGTATGTGGGGATAGTCGTTGATTCTTGAAGCGACCAGACGTTACAAGTGGTATCAGAGCAGGCCTCTCTTCCAGTACGGTGTGGTTCGAGGACGAACCAGGCGGAAGTTGGTGGGCATGTAACATCCCGGGCACTTACGAGGGTGGGGAGTGATCGCCGGTGCGAAAGGGCATGGACAAGGAGCGGCTCCTGACAGGCTTCCAGCATGAGGGTTACATGCATGGATGAATCGAATCGACACCCGAAAGAGAGGGATTCCAAAGACTGTATAGATGTGAGACTGCTTAGTTGGTCGATTGTTGTACTTGACAACTACCCGTCCAGATATTTCCTTTCCCGTTCAACAGTTGAGTCAGTTTATTAGCATTCCTACTTCGGATCATTTTGCTGCTGCTACTCGTGTTTTGCGTTACTTAAAAGGGTGCCCTGCAACTGGTTTATTCTTTGCTTCTGATTCTTCTCTACAGCAAAGTGGTTTCTCCGATTCCGATTGGGCCTGTTGCCCTGATACTAGGAGGTCTATTACTGGTTTTTGTATCTTCCTTGGTTCTTCATTGATCGCTTGGTGTTCCAAGAAGCAACCAACAGTGTCGCGATCCTCTAGTGAAGCTGAGTATAGGGCTCTGTGAACTTTAATGGATTACCTATCTCCTTCGTGATCTTGATGTTCCATGTAATTCTGCTGCTCCTGTATATTGTGACAATGTCTCTGCCATTTATCTAGCAAAGAACCCTACTCTTCATGAACGGTCCAAGCACATTGAGCTTGACATCCATGTCACGCGCGAGAAACTGCATTCTGGTCTCCTGCGCCTTTTCCCTGTATCTTCTTCTGCTCAGTTGGCGGATCTTTTTACCAAAGCCCTACATCCAGCTCCTTTTGCTATCATGGTTGGCAAGCTGGGTCTTCGTGATGTCCATCGTCCCGCTTGTGGGGGGGGGGGGGGGGGGGTATCAACAAATATATCAGAACCTGAAGAACCGAACCTGAAGCTTATCCACAGATAGCTGACGTGCTTCTCCACAGATAGCTGACGTGTCCTGATTCTACTGGCTCCTAGTTTTGTGGAATCAGTTTGCATTCTGTTTCTTAAGTAGTTACAACAGCTTTTATCAGTTGCTTAGTTAGCTTAGTTAGTTTCAATTGTTCGCATAAGTTTTCTTCTTTCTGTTATGATATATATAGGAAAGTATGTGACTCTTCCCTATTATCTTCAATAATATGAGTTCCAGAAATATTCTCTCTGATAACAAAGAGAGAGAAAATTTGATAGAAAAATAAAATAAAATATATTGACATATAACATTTTCGTTGATGGGATGCACTGAAAGTAGTAGTACCAAAGATTTATTTGTCTTGACGGGATTGCATCGGCTGACAGCCGATCTCGCCAAGCATGCTGACGGGATTGCTTTCATCAGTTTAACCAATGCATTTAGAATTAGATTTAAAATTTGCTTTGAGTTGGAGAAACTTTAGCCAAATATTGATAGTATTATCAAGCATGTTGATGGAATAAATCTTTGGTATTACTGCTGTATCAAGATTTAGTACATATCATTAATGAGAGCAGTACACATCAGAATAGAGAGAAAATTTGACAGAAAAATAAAATAAAATTAACTGACATGTAATATTTTCGCTGGTGGGATGCACTGAATCTTTGGTACAGCAGTATTACCAAAGATTTATTTGTCTTGACGGGATTGCATCGGCTGCTGACATGGCACCCGATTTTGCCAAGCATGTTTTTTTTTTTTTTTTTTGGTATAACCCGGAGGTATCCCCATTCAACCTCCTCCAGTCATCTTGCCCTCGGGGTACGGCCCTGTAGGCTAGCCCCTCATTGGAACAGTAAGTGCATTGAGCTTCGCTACCGGAGAAAGGATGAGACTAATCCCCCAACCGAGAAGGAGAAACTTTCCTCCTCTGACCCCCAAAGATCTTCCAAGAATTTGTTTGAGGCATGATTTGAACCGCTGACTCAAGCAAACCCTTGGGAGCTTGCCAACTGAGCTACCATCGATAGTTTCGCCAAGCATGCTTTAACCAATGCATTTAGAATTATATTTAAATTTTGCTTTGAGTTGGAGAAACTTTAGCCAAATATTGATCGTATTGTCATTTTGCCTATCAATTTATGCTCCGACAAACCTGGAATGTAAAGAGTTTTTTTTTCTTCGAGGTTCAAGCTTATATTCGAAGGAGTAAGAGGTAAAAATGGCCCGCTTGAAGAATTGCCTGACGTGGTTTATCTATAAAAAAAAAAAAGACAAAAATGCTCTATATATACTTGGATTTTCTTAAGGAGTATGTTTGGGTGTTGTTCCCGTATTGTATAAGAAAGGGTATAGCTAGAAAGTATGATTCTATTATCTATTACATGATTCTATTATCTATTACATGTTTATATTAACTTGTTTAGTATTTAAAATAATTTGTAATTAGAATTTTCTTAAAAACACTTTTGGGTAAAAAATTACTTTTTATAAAAAAATTGATTTAAGACCAAACATATACTTATTTATTGGGCCAAGAGTAGAATAGTCTTATCCCAAAATTTAACACTACTATGGTAGAATTCCAAAAAAAAAAAAAAAAAAACAATCCAATTAACTCAAAATCCCAGTCGAGTGTGCTGTTTGTAGGGTGTAAGTGGGTCAGGCTGACCTACAAGGGCCTATGGCCTGACCTATAAAAAGTCTGGCCTGCCCTGGCCTACGAGGTAATTAGAACAGGTTCAGGCTTGTCGATGAGCCTATTTAGAAACAAGGTCGTAGGCTGCAAATAGAATGTCTGGCCTTTTAGACCGTAGGCCGGCCTGTTTAATATTTAAATAAAAAAATATTATATATTCATTTATTTATTTTAAAAGTTAAATAACCTAACCTAATATTTAATATTTATTTGTTTTCATGAATTTTTATAATATGTTCTTGTTAAAAAATCTGTTGTAGAATTTTAATATTTTGGACCCATACTAGAAATATTGTTTAATGAATGAGATATTTCATTTTTTTAAATTTAATTTGCAATATGGTAGGCCTAAAAGGCCTTGTAGGCTTTTTATTTTTTACTAACAGGGACATGCTTGGCCTTTAAATTAAGCCTTTGATAGGCTCGTAGGCCAGATAGGCTCAATTTTTTCGTGTGTAGACCTAGGCCATGAAGGCCAAAGCCTGGCCTGGCCTAATTACACTCCTAGCTGTTTGGTAGAAGTTTTTTTATAGGATTACTGAAAATTGAAGGTGATAATCTTATTTACTCATGTTTGGAATGAAATTTTCAAAATTTTCTCAAAAATCTAATTTTTTTGGGATTTTATTTTATGTGTAATTTTGTTTAAAAATACCATTTAGAAATACTACTTCGGTGATATTCTAAGATTTCCATAACAAGAAAAAATTTAATACAACTAAACATAGTATCAAGAAAATTAATCCAATATTTCAGGGAATATTTTAACTTATCAAATAACTTTGGTAACATTTATAAAAAACTCATTTTTTTTATCATATTCTTAGATTCCGTGATTTTTGAGTAAAATTTCTTTTTCTTCTCTACCAAACATCTAAAGGAATGAAAATTTGAAGGCAAAATCCAACCTCACCAAAACTATTTACTAGAAGAATCGTTGTCCAATGTCCAATTTAACTATTTTTTAGTTCATTGACCATTCAACAAGCCCAATACCTTCAAGTCGCCACCACTGTCCCTCTCTCTTTTGACTATTTCGGGAAGAGCCCACACAATCATTATCAGAGTGTGTGTATCCAAGAAGAAGAGAGAGAAAAAATCACACTGAATTTTTATTACAATACAATACAATGCTGGAATGCATCTCCTTCAAATCGTTTACTCCTTCAATCACCAACCATCCTCATCATTCTCCTTCTGCACCCCTTTCCCAAGGTATAAATAAAAGTTATAACTGAAATTCCCCTTTCATTTCAACACCCACTACCTGTTTGTTAAAATGCCTCACTGAATTTTTAGTATTTTTGTTTTCACTTTCCCAGAAAACTCGACGGAACAAAACACTCCCGCAACAAGCACGCGTTCTTCCCCTGCTCCAAATGTCTCTCGCGAATACGATCTCGCCGTGCAAGCCAACTCCTACAATGAAATTCGCTCCATGGTCCAAGCCCCTCCACAGGTCGAACACATCGAGGAAAACGAGAACGATGAAGACTCTCACCACCGCCACGTCCTCTCTCAGGTTCTCCAACCCAATCCGCAAAGCGTCCGTGAAACACTCGCCAATGCTAAACCTAACAGCACCCTCACGCGCCTCGTTTCCACTTACTTCGACCACAGCGAAACCACCTCCGACCTCTGCCTCCTCCTCTGCCGCAGCGTCCACCGCGCCCGCCACATCTACTCCCCTCTCTCCGACCTCATCTCCGTCCTCCCCGCAGACCTCTCTCAATCGCACTGCGACCGCGTGTATGATATCTTCCTCCAATTCGACAGTGAAGAAAACCCTTTCTTCTTTCCGCATTCCCATAGTTTCACCAACTTGCGTCGCAGCTTCTCCGAACTCAAGCTCAGTATCGATCTCAATCGCCACAAGTGTCACTCCAGAATTCGGTTCCTTAGCCACGCCACCGCTGGTTGCGCGGTTTGTGTAGTTATAACCGCCGTCGGAGCTGTCGTTTCCGCCGCGGTTGTCGCCACCCATGCCGCGGTCGGGTTCGCCGCGGTGGCTGCTGCGCCCTTTTGCAATGCGTCGTGCATTCCTCGTCCCAAGCAAAGTGAAAGGAAGGAAATTGCTAGGTTGAAGCAGCTTGATGCTGCTGCGAATGCTATTTTCGTGGTGAATGATCTTGACACCATTGATAGCCTCATTGATCGGCTTCAAACGCAGTTTGAAGGCGATAAGGCTCAGGTTCGGTTTGCATTGCAGAGGGGTAGGGATAGGCACCCTTTACAGGAAGTGCTGAAGCAACTCCGCAAGAGCCAACCAGTTTTTGAACAGCTGCTTAATGATCTTGAGCAACATATATACCTTTGTTTTTATGCTATTAACAAGGCCAGATATGCACTCCTCAATGAGATATCCCTTCATCAAACTTTCTAGTTAGTTTCTATCAAACTCTGCCCTTTTTTTTATGAGATATTCACTTAAGCATGTGCAACTGACCAACAATTAAAGATTTAGGCTCTGTTTATAATTTGTGACACTGCATGTTTTACAGAACCCCTTATGTATTCACCATTGGGTTCATTCTCTACCTGCCAGCATTTTACTTGCCATCAAATTTTAGATCTTAAATTAGAAGGATTTTTGGTATAGGGTCAATTTTTACTAAGAGATTAGGGCTCTATGCTCGGTGATAGTATTTAATCATTGTTATGCATCATGATGTACTTCATAGTGTTAAATGTGAATTTGTAATGTTATCATTTTTTGGTTCTGTATATAATGCTAATGATTGAATTCCTCTGGGATTTTGTATACCTTTTGTGTTGTTTTTACTGTTTAGTCGACTGTCCAGTGAATCTTTTAGGTGTAGATTCTACCTAGCTGTTATTGCGTGGTTGTTTATTTGGTTTTCTAGTTTTCTCCTGATATGTTCGAAGAGGAATACATGCAGTTTCATGGTTTTTAGTTCCGGTTGACTGTCTCCCAAGTATTCTCATTTCATTTTGCAAAACAGTGTGAAGAAACCACAGCTATATATGGAGATTGATTAGTTACTCTTTCTCATTAACGTTCCATTTATTGCCTATTGAGTACAAATTCCAGTCCTAAAGTGTGTAAAATATAATTTGAAATTTTACTGAGGAACTCTTTGCTCACGTTTTTATTTGTCAATCTTATTTCTTTGTGAACTTTGAAACTGAGAGCTTTCTTCTGCATTTATCTTGGTTGTATCACCAGTGTGACAATGTCACACTGGAGATGCGACAGTGTCAGTGTTATAAACTTCCATACAAAGCTGTTTATAATTATACACTGGGTTCTTTATGGCCATAGCTTCATAGCACTATCACATTGTCAAGGATATTCTGTTAATTTTGGGGGGAAAGAAAGGAAGTGGAAGTAGGGAGCAGCACACCACGTGAGACTGAAGAGGCTGAAAATGAATAAGGATATTCTGTTAATTGAGGGGAAAGAATGGTAAGAGAGAATGAGGCAAGAAAGAAGTGAGTGGGAAAGACCAGGCCTCTAGAAGCTATGAAGCAGCACCGACTCCGACATGGCGTTTTCGATACGTTCCAAATACGTTCTCGATACGACCATTAATTCGTCGATACGATACAATACGTTTCTGATACGTTCCCAATACGCGTATCAGATACGTTGAAAAAAAAATTCGGAGTATCGATGCTTCATAGTCTAGAAGTGCCTGGACTATCTTTGTTTCAGCAAGTTACACAGTTTCTGTATACATTACTGATATCAGTAGCAGATTATAGTAATCAATACCTCTTTCAAATCATTCTGTTTCATTGTCGTCTGTTCTATCACTTTTGTAGTATTAGTGACTTAAACACCTGTGGCTACTGAAGTTCGCTAGTCATGCTCATGATGTCGTAGTACAGAACAAATGGAATTTGGTTTTTCTGTTTTAATAAATTACTCGGGAAAAAAGTTCCTCAAAGTGAATTTGTCGATAAATTGAGCAAGTAAAAGTGTATACACTCTTAACTAAAATTACGATACAATGGTTAATAAACTTTTACTTCCACATTTTAGACTCTTAGAGGAACCTTGTTCATAAATGAGTTACTTCATAGAGGATTACAGTGGTAGTGTAATTTTGTGATTGTGTTGATATATATAATTATCAGCACTCCAAGTAATTAGATAATTTCAGCAATGAGTATGGGGGACGATTGTGAATGTTAAATATAGTTTAATAACTGTGAAATGTTAGATCAAGAGTAGCACCTACTGTGTAATTTTCTTTTTTAAAAACTGAAGAGGATCCATATTTCATCTCAACTTTACGTAATCTTCCTCTCATCAGCACCAATTGATCAGTTGTAAGCTGTTTTGTGTGGACACTGGCTAGACAGAAATTCTTATAGATGCTGGAGAATGCTACTATGTACAATGACAACCATTGTACCTATAGTGGAACTGTGTACTGTTTGTTGCTTATACAATACCATTCAGAGGTGCCATTGTATTTCAATCGCAGGATCGTTTGACACCGGTGTCAAATTTAAAGTTTGACACCTCATTTGAGAGTCGTTAAATCAAAAAAGATCAATGGTGTCAGATGTTTACAAATCAGAGTTGTTGATCTTTTTTGATCTAACAGCTCTCAGATGAGGCGTCAAACTTTAAATTTGACATTGATGTCAAAGGATCCTATCTCCTTCATATATATATATATTATTTTCCTTACATTTCAGGAAGGAAAAAAAAATTGCAACTACTACCACTACAAAATCCCACCATATTCCCATTAATTGCGATTCTTTAGTATAAAAAAATTTCTTCTCTACCAAATGCCCGGGTGTGTTTGGTAGGGGAGTTTTATTTTTTTGCCTAGGAAAGTTCACATGAGATTTAAAGAAGACCATGTTTGGTAGGGATTTTCAAAAAAAAATTGCTTAGGGTTCTAATTTACACAGGAATGTGACATTGTGTATAAAATTTTATTCAAATTTCCACTTGAGAATACCACCCGGAGGGTGGTATTTTGATTTAGCTGGAAACAAAAAATCGGGGAGTGAAAATTTGGACACAAATATCCCTGGTAATGTGCCAAAATTTGATAGGCAAGGGTTACTTTGGTAATTTCAACACATTTTCCTAATAATATTTTACCTTCAATCAAACATAAAGTTAAGAAACTTAAACCAATTTTTTTAGGTAATATTTAGGCCTACCAAACAATTTTTTTATAACTTTCTCAAAAAATTTATTTTCCCACCATATTCTCAATAATTTTGATTCCCCAATAAAAAAAAATTCTCCTCTAATAAACACCCCGTGTATATTCCTCTCATAATTGCCTCTCCCAATTTTTTTTATTTTTTTTTTTTTGGAAAAAGCCTCTCCCATTGTTTCTAAGAACACACACCAACCCTATATATTTAGTAGCAGAGAAAAAAGCAAACGTCAACATTAAAATAATAAAATAACTTTTGATGACTAATGTGTTTGTGTTTGTGTTTTTTGTTTTTTTTTAAACATTATTCAAAGCTTAGAAACCACTGTCTTCGATTCTATTTGCAAGTAGCAATAATATATATTTGGATCATTTACATATTCTTCAACTATCTCATTTTACCTGTAAATGAAACGGTGAAGAGTAAGTCAATAATTTGGCATTGAAAATAGCACTTCTTTTGACTTGTAAATAAATTAATTCTTCATCGAAGTATGTTTCAATTTTACATTTAAATTAAGGGAAAAAGTATGTAATACTACTTTAGACAACTTTGTCTAATGTTCATCAAAATGACGTCATTTTGGAGTTGAGAAATTTAAAAATTAGAATGATAAAGACTATTATAACCCTGAAATAAATTAAAATTATAAAAACATCATGATTTCCGCCCCAAGACGATGTCGTTTCGTTGAACATTAAATAAAGTTATCTAAAGTAACTTACAAACCCTTAAATTAACTAGAAAATATATATTAATAACCTTTTGTCGAAATTAAGTTAAAGATTGATTACATATAAGAATTGCTAATAATATTTACTAAATGCTAGTTAACATTTATTAAGCTCAACTTAATAATAATAATAATAATAATAATAATAATAATAATATCCACATATATAAATTTCTCATAAGGATCATTTGATAATTTTAATGTTTTAAAAATCGGACCGGACTAGCCGGGTCGACTAGAAACCCAGTGACTAGCCGGGTCGACTAGAAACCCAGTGAACTGATCATCTGACCGATCCGGTTATCTAATTGGATCGGCTAAGTACCAGACTCGATGTGACCAGGCTGGTTTTGATGAAAATCGGTGACCCTGAATTTTTTTTTAAAATATTTCCAAAAAAAAAAAGTTTTTCAAAAAAAATCATAATTTACATATTTGAGTGGTCTGTCACTTGTTAACTTACATAAGTTATGTACCTACATTACTCATATTATATCAGTTATGCACTATGTAGGAAATTTTGATTTGATTTATAATTAGAGATGTCATTTACTGAACCTAAAATATCAATATCACAAGCATTATATATTTGTTTGATCCTTTATTGGACAATAATGTGTAATTTATTATTTTTTTATATTAAAATATTTAAAATTCATATTATTTTTTATGCTATTTGAGTATGTTTATAATTTTTTTAATATAAATTATATATTTACTTATAATCACTGATCATACAATTCAACGAATGACTCGCTGGTTGAACTAATCTAGTGATCTAATACCTTAACTAG